>BMAU01019547.1:0-21282 GCA_019973935.1 Trichonephila clavipes | reverse complement strand
ACGCCACAGCTAAAAGGTTACTGACCCCTGGTGTAGTCACTGTCAAGCTTTTACTTCAGTGTTTCTTCTCTGCTTCATCCTTATATAGGCTGGGTAGAATCTTCTAGGACCTCAAGTATTCTAGTCAAATAATCATCCTTTCTGAATTTTTATGAGAGCATCTATTTTTGTCTCTAAGTTTGGTGAGCTTGTAACATTCAGATTTGGGAAGCATATTTGTTTTTAAGTTTATCTTCAGGATTATTTCTATTTACTTAACATTATTGCAAGAGTATTCTCTCCTGATCTACCAACAATCTTTCTGGCCATGATACCCTTCTGGCATAGATGCAAAGCATGAAATTTCCAAAACAGTATGTAATTTCATTGTCATGGATAATTTATAATGAATTTTGTTTCTGTAGGTAACTGAATTGAAAGTGTTGTTGGAAACGTACAATAAAAACTGCACCAAGGCCATCAGCGACTTAAAGGAGGAACTGAATGAAGAGAGGCGATTACGTTGTTCTGTCGAATTGGAGCTTCAAAAATTGAAAGAATGCCAAAAAACCTAACATCTGCTTACCATGCCAATTAAGTCCCATTTTATAGTGATAAAATATTTTAGTATTATTTTTGCATAAAATGAAATTCTATTTCTACATCCTGTGAATAGTTGATTCCCAGTGATAATTTATATGTTATCATATAATACCGCTTATATATAAATATAAGTAGCTTGGTGCTGGATATGTTTTGTATTTTATGACTCATATTTTCTAGTGATGAAAAAGGACTGAATCATTCCTTTTGTTCCCATTTGTATAATTTTAATTTTGTGTGTTGTGTAGGAACACAATTTCTTTTTATTTAGCTGGGATATTTTATTATTTCTTTTTTATTAATTTTTTCCATGTCCTATAATTTTTTTTCATTGATAACGGTTACAAAAGTATTTTCTTATTCTCAATAAATACATCCCTAAGAAAACAGCAAATGGAACAGAATTGTTAATATATCTGCAGGATTCTAGAAAATATTTTTTTTCTTACATTTAAATTTAAAATACTGTTATTGAATGAAGAGTGCAGATTTTGCTAAAAGAAATTTTCTTTTATTTAGATTCATAATTATTCTGATAAATTTGTCTAATTCTTATAGTGTGATAATAAATTTTTATAAAAAATGGTAAATGTAATAATTTAAAGGCTTAATAATTTGTTTAAGAAGGAATTTACTCAAAATTAATTTAAAACCTTCAAATTTTCAATGTGTATGAATAATTTTTTACAATTTTCTGTGTTAATTATTTAGTTAAAAATATTCTAGCTGAATATTATAGTTTATATTTTATAACATCATTATTTGAAAGGTAAACATAACATCAGATTAGGGCTGGACGATGTAGACATCTCTTCATCATGATACATTGGCAACTTTACATCGTGGTGTTATGATGTATCGCGATGTAAAACTTTTATAAATAAAAATAAATAAATAATGTGCCACCGCTTTCTGTACATATTAAAAAATAAATAAAATGATTGACCATATAAAAAATTATCAATAAGTGAAATAATTAAAAATGGTACACTTTCAATTTGAAAGATAATTTGACAGAAACAGGTCGAAACATAAAAATTAACCTGTAAAAGAATTAAAAAAGGCATTCAAATATTAAAAAAAGTACTATACAATTTGAAAATGCAAAAAAATATTTTTTATTATGACTAAGGAAAATTTGCATCTCTGCATTCTTAGGAAGAAGGGAAGCTCTTTGTCTTGTTATAATGCTTCCACCTGAACTGAAAACTCTTTCCAAGGCCACACTTGAACCCTAAATACACAGATATTTTCTGGCTAGAACTTTCAGAGATGGGAAAGATTCGTAGTGAACCTTCCACCAATCAAGGGGATCATGTTCAAATGAAACTCTTGGCATAGATAAATATTTATTGAGCTCTTTCTCAGCTTCCTGGGAAGGATTCCTTGTATTTTCTGAACTACTGTTTGAACCGAACACATAAAAAAATTTAGCCAATCCTTTCTTGTTTTTGTTCTTTTGTCCTTGTTTCAATATTTTCAAAATTATCAGGATTAGATGTCTTCTGTGTTGTATAAATGTTCCTCATTTTTGCAATAGCTAATTTCTTCACTTCTTCGGGAGACTTTATAAACTTAAGCCGGAATCTTGGATCACACAGAGTTGATAACTGTAAATTTGATGACATGGGATGAGATTCATACTTATTTAGGGACTCTAAAATTTCTGATTTGATACTTTTAAGTAGCGAACTGTCTTCATCCTTGTTTTGATTATTTTTTATTTTCATATATAAAGGTAGTAAAGCTGATGCTGTTGTATATTGTTCGCCGCTCAAGGAACTTGTTATGTCCTCTAATAACTCTGTCGCTGTTGTGAAGTCTTCTAAGGCTGAAATTTCATTTCCCACTAGCATCAAATGCTTTTTCTTCTTTTTTTTATACTTATTAATTGAGTTCTTCAATTGATTTTAAGATGTTATGCCCATTGTCAGTAGTGATTGACATTATGTTCTGGACATCAATGCCTCAATCATTTAAAATACTCCTCAAAACTTGAGCAATGTTCTTACCATTGTGATCGTCATCAAAATGTGCACATGCTAGACATGCTGATTTCAGTGCCCACTCTGATGTGATAAAATGTACTGTAATAGTAATGTATGGTGTATTGGCTATAGATGTCCAGCAGTCAGTGGTTACAGAAATTGTATCTTTGTTAATTAATGATAGTTCCTGCCTAATCTTGTCCCTGACTTCATTATAGAGTTTTGGAACTGTTGTAGCAGTAAAGTGCTTTCGTTCAGGTAAGCTATAACGAGGGTTAAGGACCTTCACTATATTGATGAATTCTTTTCTATCGACAAGGTTGTATGGCTGCATAGTGCACACTAAAAATTTTGTTACTGAGTCAGTAGTATGTTTAGAGGCTTGGTCATCCAACCGTTGAAAATCAGTCATAAACTTTTGTCTTTTATTCCTATGATTGTCAACAAAGTTAAATTGATTGGATTCAGATACAGCCATGTTTTAATGTGGTTGTGGCTCATCAATTGACTCATCAACAGCAGCACAAAATGGAGAATATTGCTCTGTCGCCGTGACTACTTTACTTTTATTAGAAACTTCAGAAAACTTTAATGGATGATGAAGCCTGAGATGACCAAATAAATTAGATGTACTTCCCCTTTTTGCTGAAACTTGGGACCTACGAATTTGTCCGCTTTCATTCGCTGGTAACCCAAAATGTTCCCAAGCTCGACTTTTTGACTTCTTCTTTGGAAGCAGTTGAGAAAATACTGGACATTCTAATGTTCGATGAGCAACTGACATCTTTTTTCATTCACACAACTTTTATCATAGGAGATTCCATCAAAAAGAATTAAATTGATAATTATTGTATACAGATGTCACAAGCAAATCAATTTTACCCACTGTAATGTTGCGAGAATATCCCTTTTTTCCTTACCTCTGGGAAAAAAATGTCTGGTAATAATTCGATCATTCGGGATATTAGACATCCGGATTTTGGACTTTATACCGTATTTTTATTTTCAATACTTCAGAAATTCTGTCTTTATTATCAAGTATTCGAGGTTCCATTAACTAAATATCGATTTTTGTGAATTGCCGTTTTATTTATTTTTTTACCCAATAGCACCCATAATCAGAAAAATCGATTTTCCGGCATAGAGTCGGTCATGACGATGCCGGATTATCGATGCTGTACTGTACCTCTACAAATAAAGGAAACACTCTCAATAAATTACTCGGAAGATTATTTTTTATGATAAAGTATATCAAAGATAATATTTGTAAAAAAAATTGAAGCCTGCGAAAATGTTTACCTCGGATTATTTATTTACTTAAGCAAACTTTAGAAAAATATATGGTTTTAATCCTCTCAATTTAAATCGGATATCTAACCACAAAATTGTAAAACATTAGCAAATAAAAGATTACATTTGATACCGCCTATGGGCCGAACTGAAAACGAAATTCCTTGATCAATACTTTTTCTCATAAAAATAAAGCTATCTAATTTGCTTTAAATATTAAAATAAAACTCATTTATTGAAAAAAAGCACATGTGACAGACATGATAATTTTAGAAAGAAAAAAAATTACTCTAAAAAAAACATCTGCCACGGGATTGATTATTTTGTAAATAATACATTTTTTTTTCCTTAAACATTTTTTTTCATTAATAAATATCAGAAAGGTTTTAATCAAAACATAAAAAATACTTACCTTTCAGTAACAGTTGGCGATGTTTGCAAATAAATCAAAATATTTCCACTCTGGACTGCAGACTTGTACATCGGTTGCTGGTCTGAATTAACTATTCACCACGTGCTGATACAAGCAACGCAGCATAATACCAAACACCGTGACAAACGATGAACATCAAATCGATTTATTTTTCATCGGTTTGAAGTTGAGCAGCTAAGAAAACCCTAAATCAAAATAAAGCTCATCTCTACATCTACATTAGACCAGGCGCAAAGGTTTGTCTCCAGAATTCCCCACGTGACACCAAAATCTCTGATTTCTCACCTCTCGATTTTCGGTTTTTCTGCAGACGCGATTGTTACAAAACCAGTTTTTCCTCCCTCGTTTTGTCAAACTTACATCAGAATGAAGCTCAGCTCTACATCGAATCTTCGGTGTGTGGCTACATCGAAATGGTATTTATGGCTGCACTGGTTTAGAGATGCATAATTCTGGATAGAAATAAAACACACTGGTTTTTTAATGTAGCGTTTACACTGGTGTTTACCGATGTATCGATGCATCATCCAGCCCTACTTCATATTATATAAAATGCTTAAGATAGAAAAAGACAAATTATAGTAACATTTGCAATATTTTTTTTTCTGAAGGCTATAGGTTATACTTTAATAGTTATGTATATTATTTTTTGACAAGATTTATCAATAGTTAGCTAATATTTTCAGAATGTTTGTAATTGAAGAAACATTCAATATACATCGAGAGAATCAGAAATTTACTTAATATTTGAAAGTAGAAAAGAATGATAAAGCAATACTTTTTAAAACTCATGTGATATTACTGTAACGTCATTCCTTTTTTAAATTTGCGTGATGTTCTGTAAAAATTGAAACAATTTGAAGCTTGATCTCAGAGCTTTGGTACCAATACTAGTCGTCTGGAAAAAAAAGCATACTCTGTTAAACCAATCTGTACTCTGCCACCAGTATTTTTTATCACTTAAGAAAGTATTTATCTTGTATACTGGCAAGTTATTGTACTTAGTATTTGAATGGATGTAGATGCAATGTTTATTGTACTTGAGTGTCATGTGTTCAAATATAATATGTCCAAATATCACTCAAGTGCAAATTTCCACATAATATACATGTTTTAATCTTTGAAAGAAAAGCTGACGTCTTTTTTAAAAGATGTTGGAATGCTTTTTTTTATTCCAATAAGTAATTATTATGTATTCATTTAAATTTTTGAAATCTAGGAATAATTCAATTCAAGACTAAAACAATGTTTTATTATTCTAAATTTTCTTTTAAAAATTATTTGTTTCTATTTTTGAGTAACTTTTGACTTAAAGAAATTCTTTTTTTTTCAACATTTAAAACTATTTATATACCTTTTTCAGCTGTCTCTTTAACCTAGTGCAAGCAATAAAATCATGAAGAAAATTTTGTCAACTTAAGAAACGTATTATGAATGTTTAAAAATTTATTGTTAAAATGAAAGGATATGTTATGCACATAAATATCATAAGAATAAATGTGCTGTATGTAGAAAATATATATATAAAATATATTTTAAGAAATGAAGTTTTTGTTTCTCCCATTACAGTGAGTGGTATCACCCATTCATAAGTATACATATGTTGACTTTTTTCCCCTTTATAAATTTTTCTGGATCTTCATCATACATTGGATAGTAATTTCATGTATGTATATAAAAAGACATGTATAAGAATTGCACTGAACTGCTTTAATAGTGCACTGAAATGTTAAAATTGTGTTGATATGCATATGTATAATAAATTTCATTTCTCACATTATTAAATAATATTAGAACATTTTTAGGATGGAAGTTCATAATTAAAAAATTTTAAAAATGATATGTTCTTAACATATTTCATTTCATTTTAATATATTTAGAATAGCATTTCAGTTCCCCTTAGTAATTTTCACATTAAAAATATGTTATTGAAAACTAAAATATACTGCTTATATGCCAGCATGTTTTATAAAGATACTTTGATTTTTTTAAATTATACATAATGGTGTATGAAACTGATTGCCATGGTTTTAATCCCATTAAAAACATTATTGAAGAGAAAAATGTTACTTTCTCACCATGAATGAAAAATTATTAAAATTCCATTAATAGTTGGAATTATATATATCGTTGGGATTATATGCAATTTAATATGTGCACATTGATAGTTTCTCACAAGTATACTTTTTCATAATTGCTCTAATGTAGCGGTCGCCAAACTTTTTGACCTCACGGACCAGTAAATTCATAATTTAAATCCAGTGGACTACTAATAGGATTTTTTAAGTGTTAAATATATTTATAAAAAAAATGTAATCTAAGAAAACATAAAATTTACCTAGTGAATAAAATGAAACTATTAATTGTAACCAAATTATGAAGGCTTTATTAATAAACCATAATAAAATAAACAAAAACTGTAAAAACAAAACAAAAAATGGTTTAAGTATATCAAACTTTTAGCATTATACATTCTTTGTGTAATGGATGTTCTTGTTTAATTGAAATAAGATTATGGATATTTGGATCCATGTTGTTACAGTAAGATGGAGAACTGCATTTATTTTGAGCTGAGATCAGTACCTTGTTTTGATGGCTATGACAGATGAAAAAGCCTTTTTACATTAATAAGTTTTGGAAAATTGGATCAGAATTTGCATCGCCTGTTCACTAAAAGGGTGTTCACTTTTTATGGAAAGCCAAAACTGAGATCTCAATAAGAATTAATAAAATTTAAATTTCAGAGTTTTGTCAGAGGAAAGGTCAATGAGGCTTTCTTTTAGATGCATGCTTAAGTCATTATCTTGAATTTTCACAGCTCATGGATCTATTATCCACATATAACAATGCAGCTACAACAGTAGGACTTATTTATTATGGTGTTATCCTATGAAGTAGCGTTTTTATAACTGTTCACATACTGTTATGAATTAAATTATGTTTCAATGCATCTTAAAACATAACTCAACATGATGAGTAAGTATATTCCTCATTTTTTTCTGGGGATAAGTGAAATTTTCTCGTGGACCACCACTTTGACGACCTCTGCTCTAATGCACACCATAGATCAGAATGTTTGTGAATGTAAATTAAGGTTGAAATTTTTGTTATACTGTATCACTAAGTACCATTAAACTTTCATTGTTAACAAATTTTGGAAACATGGATGTGTGTCGTTGATGAACTGGATGGAGTGCCTAGGCCTGTCGGCCTCTAACCTCCTATCAGGTAATTTTGAGATGCCTTTGACGAGTTCTACCATTGCCCAGTTTTAATGGATCTGAGTTACATTTATTTTTAATTTTAAATTATCTAATTGGCTGCAGCTTTAATTTTTTTTTAAAAAAAAAAAGTCAATGTTTAAGCCAAAATAAAACTCACTTCTAATTTATGTGGGGTTTTTTTATCGGTGTATAAAAAAAGACATATATATTTTGTTTTGACCTTGGATTGTTTTTCAACAAAATTCTTTTTTTCTGATTTAATATTGTTAAATTCATTTTTTTTATGTAATCTGCAGAATTTTTGAAATTTATAATGTATAATTTTTTTTAATTTGAATATAAATACATATAAAGAAATGTTGAGCTTCTATAAAAATGAAAACGATAAATATATATTATTAATAAGTAGTATGCTTCGTTTTTAAATTAGAATTTTAAAAGAAATCAATGTTTAGGAAATGTGGAACATTTTTATTAAAGTAATTGATTTATCAAATGTTAATTATTTTCTTTTGTTATTATAGTATAATTTAATATGCAAGGCTTTTTTTCCTGACATTAAAAATATGTATCATAATGCAATTGATGAAAAAATATTTAATCTCAGAATCATCTTATGTCTATTGAACTTAGTATATTTCTTGTATTCTAAAGCATCTTCAAAACATTATATTTATGTATATATATTATGTCATTTTAGCATCATGCTGGATAATAAGCAGTGGTTAAAAGTGTTCTGAAACATTTTGTTTACATGGATATTTTGATTTTTATCTCTTTCTTTTAAGAGTGGAGAGGCTTATATATACCATGCTTTAAGTTTGTTTCTATGGGCTTCCATGAACTTTATTTTTCTTTAAGCAAAGTTTTGATGACAATCAAATATGTGTCTTGTTGAGGTGAATGTAAAGCATTCTCTCTCTCTCTTTGTACATGTCATGAACTTTATTGTTCAGTTATGAGAAAAAATTATTTTGAAAAGTATATTTTTATTTTATTAACCTTGTTATTACTTCTGTAGACTTAGCAATTAAAATGGTGCATATTAGTTTTATTGTTGTTATTGATGATAAATATCTAAAAAATATTGTGTTTGTATGCATTTGACGAGTTTCTAAATTGTAATCACATTTTTCTGAAAATTGTATAAGCTTTCAAAATTTCCTGATGTTTTAATCAATATTATATATCTTATTAGTTGAAAAATTAATTTTTTTCAGAATCATTGAACTCTTGATATATCCATCAGTGTGTCTAACTGAATGGGTACACTATTATATTAAAAAATATTAAATTTTGCGATCAAAATTTTGGATTCAAAGATCAGTTACATTCTTGGAAAATTAAAATTTTCCTAATTATGTTTAACAAATTAATGCAATAATTTCATTTTATATGAAATAGTGAGCCTATTGGATTGAAGTATTGAGTATTTGTGAATCTTAAAATTGTTTCAGACACATGATTGTATATCAAGTAGTTAATAAATTGCTATTATTATATATTGTCATAAAACAGTCTTGATAGCTTTGAAGACCATAAAAAAATTGGTATTTTATATAATTCAAAATACATGGTGATTCATAAAGGAGTACACATTTTCCAGATGCTGTAAAACAGGATAGTCAGTAATAGTCAGACAGGCACCACTTCAATAAACTGTAAGGTAGATAAAGTACTTTTAAAGTTTGTGTCTACCTCCAACAGAAGTGACATAACTAATACTGGGCATGTCATGTTACTAAACAGTCGAAATAGTGAGGTCTACTGTGGAAAAGGCTTTTTGTGTTCTTGGCTTTAGCAAAACGGAATCCACAACTGCAGTACAAACATTTTTTATCACAATTAAGAAAAAAACTCAAACTAGAAAATCTATTAAACAGTGGTATGAAAAATTTAAAAGTATGAGCTATTTGTAAAAGTAAAAGTCCTGGACAAAGCTGAAACATAGCATTACAGCTACTGTCGATGGGGTTGATACTTCTACTAACATTTGGGTGGAAAGGGATTACTGGCTAAATGTGTCTGTCGTGTGACTAATGGTTCATATATAGAATATCTGCGACTGTCTCTAACAACTTTAAAAAATCCAATACAATTCTGTTACAGGTTATATTGAACATCTTGTATTGTTCTTGATTTATAGTGCATTGAAACTGTATTCTTTATGAATCATCCTGTATATATTCTACCACAAATATTGTATTACCTTGATTTGTTTGGTATTTCACGAAAGAAATAGTCTAGATTTTTGAGTGCCATTTTAAAAATAGGATGACCACTGATGTCTACCTATTCATTTCACTGTCCTAGTACCTGTACCACCACTTGAGCAGATCATTCTCTAGCCTTAGCTATTTAACCGTCCACTCCACTTGTGCGACTCCTGACACTTTCTTGCTTATTTCGTTATTTTTTAAGGACATCTTTTTTTACATATTTGTCCATATACTCTCAAGCACTTTTACTGGTATTCTTATATGTAAAAACAATTGTTTCTTGTTTACACTAAAACTGTAGAGATGATTATTCCATTCTTTTTGTATTTTCCCCCATTTGTGAGCTTTGTTACATTCCAGGTTTGTCCAAAATGGCATAAATGTTCAAATAGAAATAGAGTACATTTTTGACCTTTGAAAATTTTTACAGTTTTTAAAAACATTCCAGTTTTATAAAAATAACATCAAGAAGGTAAATATGAACAATTGTAGTTTTTCATTTTTTTTAAGATGCGTTCTCAAAAAATTAAATATCAAATGATACAATATAAATTTACTTTTGTAAATTCTAATTGAAAATAAGAATGAGATTGCATTGAAAAAGTAGAATCACTTTTATATCAAACTATGAAATTTCATGTTGGAATAAGTTTTAAATTCAGTGTTTCAATTTAATATAAGCTTGTAATTTCTTTCAGAATGATGCTAAAATTTGGTGCTATTTCTTTATCTCTTTAAAAAATAAATTTCAAATTAAGCATTTTTATTTCCATAAGCTTACAGCATTTTTAAATTTGCAATCATTATATAAATTATTTTTTAAAAAGCATTAAAATCATGAAAATGGAATAGTTAAAAATCTTGAAACAATGAAAAGTAAATAATTTCACTTAAAGGATTAATCAAAATTCTTACTTTTTATTCTCAAAGAAAAAAAAATACAAATTTTCATTTGAAATTGCACACAATACTAATTCTGTGTTGTTAAAAATTAGATATAAATTTATTTTTTAAACATTGTTTATGTAATTTTCTTTGTAACTGTAAAAAAAAAAATTGCAAGACAGCAGTAAGTTACTTTTTATACATATGTACATTTTTATGATAATATTCAATTCAACGTAAAAAATTTTGTAAAAATTTAATTGTAAAGAATACAAATTTATCACAATTTTTTTTACAAGTTTAGCTAATTGATATGTGTTGACATCTTTCAATGGTTTTATAAAATAAAAGCTATTATTTGAAAACTTAAATGCTATTTGTAAACTTTATACATTAAAACTGCTAACTTTTCTAGAATTTGTTTCCTATGTCACCTTGGCAATGAAGGGTAAAATTATTGTAATTCTGATACTTGAAAGTAATATATATGTAAATTACATTATATTACCATATCTTTTTGTACACAAATCTAAAAATTTATACACAACTCATTTGTGTTTAATTATTTTTTTCTTATAATTATTTATGTTATTTGATACTTTAATGCAAGATAATTTTGTATAATGCTTGTTATCTTTTTTAAAGAAATTGAATACATTTTATTTTTATGACAGGATAAAAATTTAATTTTTTTTTAATTGTAAATTTCTTCCATAAAGCTTAGCTAGTTTTATTCCTTAAAATGCTTTGCTTAGAGGGATAAAAAATTGTTTTATGTGAAAAGAGTATTTTTAATGAAATTTATTTATTAAAATACATATCAATTTGTATCTTATCTGACTTATTCAACCAAAAAGTTAAATTAAATGGAAAATGCATCAAATTTTAATGTCAAGATAAAACTAGAACATTTTTCTTTTTCTCAGTTTTTAAAATATATGGTTGAGTATTTGCAATTTTATTATTTTTCAGGGCATTTGAACATTGTGATGTGTTGTTTAGAACTATTGATACTACGTAAAAGGATTTGAAATACAATCTGAGTGTATATGCATTTAGAAATGTCTCTGGAAGACTGTTGTAAAATCTTGATATTTTTATTGTTAAAAAATTTATTGCTTGTTAAAATGTGTAATTAATGTTATATTATATTGAAACTATTATAAATATAGTGCAATTATATTGTATATAATAGCACATCTATTAATATAAAAAAAAATTTTAAAACCAAATTTTTCATGTTATTGTTAAATTAAAATATATCTATGAAATAAATAGCAAATTTTATGTTGCTTAAATGAACAGCAAGAACTTGTTAATAGCGTCTTCAAAATTTTAATGCATAACTTAAAAATACGCTGAGTATTTTTTAAAAAAATTAATCTATTTAAAACTTGTCGACATTTTTTTTTTGTTTTATTACCGGAATAAATTTTTAAAAAATGAGATTAAGAAACTAAATTATACAATTCCAAAAAATAAACACAGTAAAACTAAGACATGAAAATATTTAATTACAAAATCAATTTAGATATGACTGTTAAAGTGAAAAGTTAGTGTAACTGAAAACTTACGATGTATATTTAGACGGTTAAATTTTTATTTACAATATTAAGAAAATAGTTCCCAAAATTCCTAATTTCAAAATATTTTCTTTTGATTATGATTATAAAATATCTTTTGGGCCTTTAAATACTAGTTTTATATTTATGGATAAAATACAATTTTAATATTCACATCCAACAATATTTTTTAATATAGAAAATATAGTTATTAACCCCAATATGCAAATTCCTAGTATTTTATATGCATTTTTAGATTATAAGAATATCCTCAAATATATTTTCAGTTTTATGAGCAATGATATATTAACAAGTTTTTGTGTTCTGATAAAATGTCATAAGCAGTAATTTTTTTACATGCATAGTAATAATAAAAATTCTATTATATAGAGTAAAAAAGAAATAACTCCAATTTTTTTACCCAAGATTTTTTAAGTCTTGATTGCAATTGCCATTTTTTTTACAAATTGTGTGATTTATAATTATATTGTCATGAATGTTTTGTTTATTATGAGAGAAATAAATATTTTATTTAAGAAAATGTATGGATTTATTTCAGAAAAAATTAGGTCACTTTTTTAGAATGATACTACAAGAGTAATAAATTTTACAAGTTTGAATATAAATATGAACAGCATCTTCAATTCTTTGTGCAGCAAGGAAAAAAATCAGTCAACAATAAAATCTTGTACAGCCTAAAAAAAAAAGAATTTATATCAAACCTTAATGAGGTAGAAATTAATAAATGGAAACATATATATATATTATAAATGAAAGTTTAATCTTGAACTCCCTATTAAAAGGGCATTTATTAAGGAGTCAAACACACTCAGAATACAGATATTACAATCCGTGATCATAAAATAACATGAAGCAAATGAAATGCAAAGTATTTGCCTAACAGTTAACTACTGTCCTTATATTTCTTCAATCAATCCATCAAAACCTTTCTAGATTTGTCTTGGGATATCTTTTTGTCACACACCAAAGTCACCTTTACTTATTCAGCATTGTTAACAGAAGTGTTTCCTTTCTTGCGAACATTTTAGCTGGGAAGAGAATAAAATATGATCGATTTTTTTAAATTGGTCAGAAGAAATTCTTTTAAATAAAATATATTAACTGTAATTTTGTTCTTTTTGTGTATGATATGACCAAATTATATTTCTGTAATTTAATAAGTGGAATACTTTGATTTCAAATAATTCTTTCATATTCTTACATTTTCATCGAGTAGAAAAATCAAATAACTATTTTGTCCTTTGCATATTGTAGCATGTTTATTTAATAAAACAGTCCTAACCAGGTTATAATACTTGTAAAAAGATAACATTTTATAGTTCATTTTCTCCTGGGTGGATACGCTGAAGTTAGGAAGAGAGGGAAATCGGTCCCAAAGCTCTTTTTACACTAATTGATACTCAAATTATGCTTACATTGTGTGATTTTATCTTACCTTTACATACATAGCAATGATATGCACATATTAAAAACTCGTCATATTCAAGTCCAAATAATTTTCAAACTGACAATTATTTGCCAATTCCTTGAATAAAATTCTTCAAGCAACTTTAATTATCATACTAAAGTATGAACAAAAGCACATTTGGATTTTTTTCGAAAATGGTTCAGTTCAAATTTTTGATAGAAAAGTCATTTTTTTTTATAAACTAACTTCTAAACGTCTAAAACTTCAATATGTTTTAGATACAACTTATGTCAAAATCTTCAATAATATGAAGATTATTTTTAATTAAAAATAAATACTTTATTTGAAAAAGATAATAATAAAGTAATAATCACTTTTTAATTTAGGTGCTACTATCACCAGAGATCTCAATCGAAAGTATAATTATAAGAGAAGTAATGTTTCTTAAAAGATTTTTAATAAGTACTTTTATTTTGTGGTAACTTAATGTTTTTAACTGAAAAGTCTATCCTAAATTTTTGTAAATATTTACAGTATAAAACCTAATAAGTGATGCTTGTTAATTGAATTAATAGAAAAATACCTTAATTTCTACAAAGTTAATATCAAGTATCAGCTAATCATTTTTAATATTAGGACCTGTAACTTTAATTCTGCTCTAAATTTAATCCAAATGATACTTCATTTTTCCGACAAGTTATATTAAATACTGAGAAAACAAAGTTATCATATAAAAGAAATTTTAAGTAAAATTTCATTTCTTGATAACATTACATTATTATAAATGAAGGAAATACTTTGAGATTATATGTCTGAAAACAAAAAAACTTTTTTCTTTGTGTCCTTGCTCATAACTAACCTAGAATTTCTTCAAGTATCCCCCTCCATGAAACTATAGCATTCATGTCTTCAAAGTAGCGCTATCAGCTAATAATCTACTTTTCGAAAACTGACCAATTAACAAATAGCACGAAAACAATATGGGTAAAATGCAGAAAATATCTTGTAATGCAATTAATTTTTGTAGCACAACCAAAATTATACTCCCTCCCCCCAAAAAATATGCAATGATTTCAGAAATTATCTTTCACATTTTTATCCAAAATCATGGAAACAAATATTTTATTAATTCTAGGGATTTAGGAAAAAGAAATTCTGATAATTTTTGATAAAATACTTACTTTATTAGCTTTATCCATTGTTTCAATTAACATTTTTAATTCCTCTTTAGACAAATCTAAACAAAGTGTTTTATCTCTATCACCGGAAATGTCAAGATTCAGCAACAATCGAGGCTCATTGATTTGTGCCATCTTGTCACTTGCTAAGGTTAACTGTGTAAATGAAACATCAAAAATACAAAATAAGTTTCTTCTTAAAAAAAACTATAAATTGTTTAATCTTATCTTAATTCTCCTCCTCCCCCCCCACAATAATACAATTTATATAAATAAAATTAAAGTTTCCATATCATTTTTCATAATGCAAAAAAAATGGATTTTTTAACACTGAGAAATCTGAAGCAGTTTCTAAAAGCCATGTTTAAAAAAAATCCTTTTTTGTTTAATGAGTGAAATTATAACATAAGGATATAGTAATGAAACAATACAGAAATTGTATCAAAAACGTTTTTAGTTTATTATATGAGAATAACAATTCAAACACTTCTAATTTCAACAGAACGTTTTAAGTTACTTTTTGTAAGTAATCTAATTTTTCCAACACTAAAAAGAAATAAACTTTACAATAACAAAAAAAGTACCTTATTTAATCTTATTATAATGAAACAATTTGAATAAAGGATTCTGAGATAATTACCATGAGCATTTGACCAGTATGTAGAAGGTAAAAAAATCTTTGATGCAAGACGCCAGCAAATTAAAAATGTGTGTGTGTTTTTGTACATTAAATTATGTAAGTTTTAACAAACAGAGAATTTGTTCATGTCCAGTGAATAAAAATTTAAGTTATTTTAAATTTCACAATGACTGAAAAATTTAAGAGGAAGGTTACAAATTAAGTTTCTGAATTTAATATGGGTTAAATTAAAGGATATTGAGGTTATTAATAGATAAATCAGAGTTGTGATAGTTGATGCATTAACCACACACATAATATACTATAATTGATCTCACATGAATGAAAGAAAAATGCAATATAAATCTACACTATTAAAATTCGTAGGTAAACAAACGTATCTATGTATGTATCCCAATTTTCTCAGGAACCACAAGACGCAGAAACTAGCAAAAGGTATCAAAATTTAGGGAATGATCCGAGGAATTCGTTTTGACCATTTATATTCCGATATTCCAATTAGTTAAAAAGATATTAATTAAAAACACAAAAATCTTCCGATATTTTATCATTCTAACCGAAGGAAAGTGTGGCATGGTTGATTAAGGTACTGCTTTTTAGAATGGCAGTTCCCAGGTTCGAACCTGAAGAGGAATAATGAAACAAATATTTTTTTAAAAAATACTTACATAAAGAAATGTTTAAAACTATTTGAAAATAAATTTAGAAATTACCTTTTTTTTTTAATTTATGGAATGGTTCGCTATTTTTTAAAAAAAAACCGTTCAGGCAGAATTTCTCTCTCTTTGAATATAACACATTCTTAACAATTCAAACTAATTACACTGTAAATGGTTTTCATTAACTACTTTTTTATACGTAATCTGTACAAAGATTGATAAAATATCTTAAAAATTACTGTTAAAAAAAATGTGTTTTTCAACTTTTGCGATAAATTAAATTCTAATTACATTTTTTATTTTTGTTTCATACTTTTTGATTACAATCTTTTATTCACATTTATTATGTAATTATGTTTAATGTCTGGATGATTAGCGATTAATTACTTGCAATTAAGATATTCAATTGTAGCTGTGTGATCCGAGGAATCCGTTTTGACCATTTATATTGATATTCCAATTAGTTAAAAGATATTAATTAAAAACCTTAAAACGCATTTATTATGCACGTGGCGCCATCTGCGGGGAAAGATCATTTATTTTTAGGGGGGGAAATTCGGAACTTCTTTTTTTCCAGAGGTTTTTAAAAATTAATATAATAAAATTTAAATCATTAATAGTTGCATTAAATTGTCAAATCTACAACGATTCATTGGTTTTGTGGTGTGCTTTACCCCAATTTTCTATATATTGTTGATGGATGACAGAGTAATATAATTTGAAATAATATAATTTTGTAATACATTTTTTATTTACATCACACATCTTTAAGCAACATTTCTTAAATATTAAAAATATCTTACACACATATGTTAAATAATAAACAAAACATAATTAACACTTTAATGAAATAGCTGCATATTCACTTTAAAAAATATAAAAACTGACAATCTTTAATTTTTTTTACAAAAAAGGATGTTTTAAATGTTAGAAAATATTAGATAAATAGAAACACATAATTAAGCAGTTTTTTAATGAAACAGCTGCATATTATCTGTAAAAAATTTGATAAACTGAAAATCTTTTAATTTTTATTTTCAAAAAAAATAAGGTACTTTTAAATGTTAAAAAAAAATAAATTAATATATTTCAATGTAGTCATTAAAATTATAAATTTAGGCATTAATATAATGCAATGTAAGTGTATACATAATCAACTATTCAAACAGTTTTTTATGTAAACAGTTATTTTGCATACTGTGGAGTGACTTGTGGAACAGGGTCCTCGCCCCTCACTCTGGAAACTGTGCTTTAAATATAATATTTCATGCAAATAATACAATAAACGAACACTTTTATCAATTTCATTTGTCATGTTTTAGGTTTATTTTATCAAAGCACATATGAGTGTTAGCATTTTTTTATTCTGAAAAATTTTGCCATTACAGGAAGTTTATAAATGTACCCTCCTTAATGCATTTAAAAATATTTTTTCCTTTGTTTTACTGAACATAGTGCAATTTTGTAATACATTTCTTCATTTACATACCACATCTTATAAAAATGTCTTGAATATGAAAAATATTTTATGCACATAATGTTAAATTATCTTTGAAAAATATAATAAAAATGATAATCTTTATATATTTATTGCAACATTTAGAACTACCTTTTTTTAAAAAAATTTGACACTTTTATCACTTTTATTTTTCACATTTTACTTTAGTTATACACAGAAATGCTGGTGTCATGAAGAAAAGAGAAAGCCCATCAACACCGGTCACGGTGGAGGGGGGGTGGAAGTCATTTTGAAAATGAATATTAGAAGTTATGATTTTGTGAAAGAAAGGGAAAATTTATAAAAGTAAAGATAGCCCGTGCAACGCCGGGACATGCAGCTAGTATATAATAAAAAAATGAAAGTACACAATTTGTGTTCAAGAGAAAACAATTTTTAAATATGCAATTTCTGCACAGACAATTTATTTTAATGAGAGGCATGGTTTATCCAATAGACAGCAACATTCGAACACTTGTTTTGCATAGAGTCCATTACGTTTTTAGTGAGGAACTGGCATACTTCATCTTTATTCTCCAGAAAAGTTTACTACCAGTTGTAAAACAATTTATGGGAGAAATAAACGGTCAGCAAGCCATCTGATTGAAGAATGTTCTAAATATGTTTTACTGGGTTAATGTTGTGAGAACATGCAGGTCAACCCATTCATATGATTCCTTCATCCTAAAGAAAATTGTCCACTAAGCTAGCATAGTGCCCTGCAATAATCCATGTTGTTCCATTCATGTTTTCTCCAATCAGCATGCTCTCCTATCAACAGTTTCAGGACAACATGATGAAATGCCCATTAATAAAACATACAAATAGCTAAATCTATGAGTTCAATAATTGTTTGTGTATAAACATGTCACTTTAAAGGAACATAAGAGGTATTAGCAACAAATTTCAGAATTTTGAACTACAATCAAGTAATGAGGACAACACCTGAGGTGATACCCCAGTTTCCAAACTTCCATTCCATGTTATTGTGAGAACTTTGAGCTTCAACATACTTAATGTGCATCAGCCCCTTTACACAGCAGCAGTGGTGTAACGGAGAATATTAGGGCCCCAAGCCCAAATACGTACTTGGCATCAGTCACAGTTTGGGCTCTCTAGAGCCTCCCCCTGCTATGCAAGGGATGCAGGGGTGTACATTACACCACTGCACATCAGATCTTAAGTGGTACCAGGATTAAACAGAAACAATGCTGGTTGCAAATTCACAACCATGTCTACTCAGCTGCTGTGATCCATAAATCTATGAGCAAACAAATCTATAGCAAGTAGCAGGGGGGATGTCTTAAGAATTCTTGAGGCTCTGAACCCAGAGACATCTTAAGATTTTTTGTGGCCCTGGGCACCTATGCAGAAGTAGGCCTTACCCCTGATCCTTAAAAGTAGACAGAAAAAAGTATACATTGTAAAATACTCATACAATGGTTATCTGAAAGAAATAAATGTGCATGATTCACAAACCTAGGCACAAATCATCCTGAATGACTGCCACATTTCAATTAAATAAGTAATGATACAATCTCCAAAAAATGGTTCCAGATCCCATAAATCAATACGATACTCCCACAGATTCTGAAACTATAGCTAGTGCTACACCCACTTCTAAGCAACCAATAATTCTCCAGACTTCCATTTGAATCAATGCTTTTATTTAGACATACAGTGACACAAAACATTCAAAGCAAAATAATCATTTATTTTCACCTTTTCCAATCAATATGCTGACAACTCATTCTCATTTTCAACACCACAGACAAAATTTCCATACATCCACATTTTATGATGTTTGAAAATTTGCATCTTTGCCATTAACTTTTTATTTTGCTTTATGAAATTCTGATTATACCATTTGTTAACAGAAAACTTGTAATATTCATTAATTTTTTAGAAGTCTAGATTAAAGTTAATTTAAACAATTTTTTTTTTTTTTTTGAAGTTTAAGTTTAATATCAGAAGAAAAAGTTTATACACTCTTCTATAATAAGAAATATTAACAAACTTCTTAAATATACACGCAAAGCGGTACCTTTAACTTCCAATCAAAGTTATGTAGATAAGCTGGTGAAATCTCATGAGTTTTCTCGAGAAGTTTGTTTTTTAAATCTGAACTTCGGACACTCAAACAATCATTCAATGCATTAGAAAATGCTTGAGGTAATGATGAAAGACTAGCAGCCTATCAAATAAAACATGAAATACATTTAGAAGTTGTACTTAACAAACTTTTCCAGTATAACAATAAAACATTTAGGAAGATAATTATAACACTTTGTAACCTTTTAATAATCGTTTTTGATTGACAGAAGAAAGAGATAGAGAGAACCTGAAGTAGACAATCATTAAGTAAAATTAAACTTTACAACAACAAAACAAAAATATTGCTCTTAATATAGTTCCAAGATACAGATGTATGTTATTTAGTAAGAGCAGGAATTAAGCTTATTTTAATAAAAGTTAGGAAAGTAATTTCTTAAAGAAATATAAAACTGAATAAAATATTTAATGTAAATTGTATTGCATAATATATTTCACATAAATATTACATATATGAGCAGATATATCGATAAATCCCTAAATTATAAATGACTATATTTCTGTAATTGAAAATATTAGGATTGCATTTCATTTCATTTGTACAATTTTAATTCACTCAATCAAACATTTTTGGATTAGTAACCCATTTGTGAAATACATTCTATGCTTCACTTTGTAATACTTTTCTTTCTTCATTTAGTAGGATTTTATTCTGTTTTGTCAATTCTACTCAATTATGTACATCTATATTAATTGCTTATGCAAATATGTTAAGAATTGAAGTATACTACATCATTCAGTTTGATAAATAATTTGTGTTCTTTGATACATTGTATTCTCAGGAGATATAATTGCATTTTACCTTACAGATGTTAGTACAACTCAGAATATGTCAAGTTTGTATCTAGGATTAAATGTTTGTTCAGTTGCACCTTACATTTCATCTCCATGTTAATGAAAGTAGTTTCTGCTTTCTTCAAATTAAATCTTACTGTTGTTATATCTCTTAAGCAAAAAACTGTAAATTAGTTCATTTATTAAGAGTATTCTGCATTAGATAATGTGTCACCTGCAATTGTTTGTTTTCTCATATTCTGATTCTATTCTCTATGAAAAAATTAATTATTCTGTAAGTAAGAGAGAATTAAATTAGCCTAGCACCAGAAAGCAACATGAGGACTATTGGTGAAGAACATAGTACATTGTTCTGTAAAATCCTTGCTTGGTTCACACCTTCAGAGAATTAATTAAATGAAGATCGCATTTCATTAATCAAGTTTGTTGCAATTTATGCACCATCATAATCATGTTAATATGTAAAAAGTTTGATACTTACTGTTTCTGATGAACTATAATAATGAAGAAAAAATTTCTCGCTATTTCGTATCAAATCCCACCATTCTAACAAAGTCCACACATCAGCAAAGGATTCGTAAAGGACAGTTTTCTGCCCACAAAATAAGTCGACAAGATGGTGAATTAACTGAAATAGGGAGAAAAAAGATCATAAACTTGGAATACTTATCAAGTAAAAAGAACAAGTATAGATTTAAAAGATCAATTTACTTTTTGAAGCCTGTCAACAGGACATTTAATCAACAATTTGAAGAAAATTTCTTCCGGTATATGACTGATATGAGCCA
>BMAU01019546.1:0-191712 GCA_019973935.1 Trichonephila clavipes | reverse complement strand
GAAAGGAGATGGCCAATTCACGCGCGATGTTAAAATGAACGCGCGAGTCAGCATTTATAGAACAATGTTTTCGCTTTCTACCCGACCTTGACCTTCTCTTCTCCTCAACACATTTTCTCTGCGACATTTACAAATAAAAATGAATGTTTATTTGTGCGTCTCTTGTGTCTTAAACCGCTCATACGATTACGATGAAACTTTTGGGGAGTGGTCCGTGAAGGTTTCTGAGTTAGTAAACCATGTTCCGAAAGGTGCCCAGTGGCGTTGTGGGGGGTTATAAGGGGCGTTATAGATAGTTATTTCCATTTTTAAACTATTAGGCGTACAGTCTTGAAATTTGACAAGCAGATTCTTTTTACAGAGTAGATACCCGCTACAAAATGATTTTAGTAAAATTCGTCCCTCCCCCAAGCAGCTTTGTGGGGATTAAAGGGCGTTATAAATAATTATTTCCATTTTTAAACTATTAGACGTACAGTTTTGAAACTAAACAAGAAGATTTTATGCATGGAGTAGATATTTATGAAGAAATGGGTTTTACGAAAATCGATCTCCAAAGGGCGTTGCTGGGGGATAAGTGCTGTTATAGGTAAATATTCCCGTTCTTGAACTATTTCACCAGCAGATTCTAAATTTGGCAGCCATGTTTCTTCCATAGAGATAGATCTTCAAAACAGAATTTTATGAAAACTGACCCCCAAGGGATTTGTGAGGGGTTAAAGTGGCGTAACAGCCAATTAATCCCGTTTCCGAACTATTAGACGTACAGTCTTGAATTTGGTAAGCAGATTCCTTTTACAGAATAGATACCCGCTACAAACTGATTTTAGTAAAATTCGTCCCTCCCCCAAGCAGCTTTGTGGGTGATTAAAGGGCGTTATAAATAATTATTTCCATTTTTAAACTATTAGGCGTACAGTCTTGAAATTTGGCAAACAGATTCTTTTCATGAAGTAAAGATCCGGTACAAAAAAGTTTTGCAAAATCGAACTCTAAGGGGGTTTGCGAGGATTAAGAGTTCGAGATAAATATATTCCTATTTTGGAACTATTAGACGTACAGATTTGAAAATAGGCAGGCGTATCCCTTTCATAGAATCCGCTAAGAACAGATTTTGCCAAATCCGACACCCAAGGAGAGTTGCGAGGGGATAAGGGGCGCTGTAGATACAAATTCCAGCTTTTGATCAGTTAGACTACAGACTTGAAATTTTGTTTGAATGTTTGTTTTGTTGAATATATAGATCCGCTGAGAACGGATGTTACGAAAATCGACTCCTTTTAAGCGAGCGCTGGTGTTAACTAGTAGACCAGGGATGATCTACTAGTTAACGACGTGTGTCAAACTTTGCTCATATTTTTTAGTACTAACTTGTGCCTATTTGCTACAGCGTTAAGTTTAAAAATTTTAAACTGAGTATTTATAAAATTAAACATCTTTAAAATTCAATTAGCCTAACGAGTAAAAATGGGAGTGGTTTGATGATTTAAAAGATTTTAGTGGGGTTAAAAATTCTTAAGCGTTTGGGGCAAATGGCAATAAGTATTTTAAGTATTTTTCTTAATTCATTATTTGCACCAACAAAGTTCCGACCATTATCACTATGGATCTCAATGGGTCGCCCTCTTATAGCCACAAACCGTTTTAAAGCTGCAAGAAAGGTTTCTGTAGTTAAGTCGCTAATTATTTCTAAATGGATAACCTTAACTGTAAAACAAATAAATACACAAACATAGACTTTCGTAATCTGCCTGCATTTTTCTGAAAAAGTTTTCAACTGGAAGGGTCCCCAATAATCAATACCTACCTGACTGAAATCTGTGCAAGCAGTGAATCTCGCAGCTGGCAAATCAGCCATTAATTGCTACGAACCTTTAGCACTCACCTTCCTACAGGTGATGCATGTCCTAAGAATTTTTCTAACTACATTTCTTGCGGATGGTATCCAAAAACTATTCCTAATATTTGCTAAGGTAGCTTCAGCACCTGTATGAAAATAGAGAATATGAAAATGATTAATAACAATATAAGTAAAATTATGGTTGGTGGGAATTATCATGGGATGTTTCTGATTTCTTGGAATAGGGGAGTTTCTTAACCGTCTCCAACTCGAAGTAATCCACTATCGTCTAAAAAGGGGTGCAAGTTTAACAATTTACATGAGTTTGGAAGAGGAATTCCTTTTTCTAAATATTGAATTTCATTATAAAATGAAGTTCTTTGAATATTTTTTATGACACACTTCAAGTATTCTGATAGTTCTTTACTCTTTAAAGGTCCCATAGTTCGGCTCTTTGGATGTCTTGTATTTTCAATAAATCGCTTACACCAGGCAATTACTCTCTGTTGCTTAGTAAATGATGAACAATTGCTAATTATATCCAGTGGTTCAAAGTTCTTTAATAAGGCACGTAGAGGAAAGTCCGAAGTTTCTTCCAATTCTTGTAGGAAAAGATCATCTCCTTCTACGGCAGTAATATTGTAAGGTTCCAGATCTTTATACTGATGTAAGAAAGGTGCGCAAAACCACCAAAGTTCACAATGTTGAATTTCATTTGGACTAATACCTTGAAAGGATGTCAGCAGGGTTGTTTTCAGAATTCACGTGTTTCCAAAAATCCCTTTTTGTGAGTTCCTGAATTATGCTGACCCGATTTCTCACAAATGTTTTAAGTTGAGCAAGTGGGGTTTTGATCCAAGCCAGTACAATGCTGGAATCAGTCCAAAGGTAAATTTGACTGATATTAACTTTAAAGGCATCGAGGGTTCTTTTAAGAAGCTTTGATGAAAGCACTGCACCACAAAGTTCCAATCGGGGTATAGTAATACTTTTCAGTTGGGCTACCTTTGATTTGGAGCACAGGAGCCTAACAGAGATTTGTCCACTTGTATTAATGCATCGTAGGTAAAGTGCAGCACGGTAAGCCTTTTCAGACGAGTCAGAGAGAAGCCATGCAACTCTGTTCTGATAGACTTATCTTGTAGACAATAACGTGGGATGTCGAGACAGTTTATAAATTCCAAAGCATCTTTGAAGGATTTCCAATAGGAAACTAAGTTCGAAGGCAACGGATCATTCTAATCAAGTTTCAACTGCCACAAAGACTGGAGTAAGATTTTGGCCCTGGTTATTACAGGTCCAATTAGTCCAAGCGGATCAAATATTCTTGCGATTGTAGAAATTACTGATTTCTTTGTGACTATGAGATTGTCACAGTTTGAGGTCATGGGAGAAATCTTGAAAGCAAAGGAATCCGGATGTGGCTTCCACAAGAGTCCAAGTGTCTTGGTCTCGGTTGAAGAAGAATAAGAGAGGTCCTTAACTTGACACATTGAGTCTGGTAATAGTAATGTATTACTAGCTGACCACTTGTGGAGTTCCATTCCAGCACCCTTTAGCATTGAAACTAGTTGCACTTGGAGTTTTCTTTCCAGATTCTAAATCGTCTGCACCAGTAAGAAGATCATCCATATAGACATCAGACATTATAACTTCGGCACCTAATGGATATTTATCACCGTCGTATATGGCAAGCTGTTTCAATGATCTTGTCGCAAGGTATGGTGCACTCTTGGTGCCGTAAGTAACCGTAGTTAATCAAAAAATCTTCACAGGACTGTCAATATCATCCTTCCAAACAATGCGTAATAAATCACGCTGGGATTCATCGATCAAAATCATCCTCAATTTTTTTAATGTTTGCTGTTACCACAAATTTGCGAGCTCTAAAGTTTAATAAAATTGAAAAGAGATCCCTTTGTATAATACCACCATTCAATTGTAAAGAATTTAGCGATTCCCCTGAAGTAGTAATTGAGAATGCACTAAAAACTACACGTAAAGGAGTTGTTTTGCTTTCGCGTCGGTACACACCATAATGAGGGAGATAATACACAATAGCAGAATCCTCATCTTCTACTACTTTTTCCATATGTCCCATTTCTAAATATTCATGTATAAAATTTCATATAATCTCTATCTTTGGATCTTGAATTAATATTCTCCACAATGAATTGCTCATGCAATGCCATTTGTTTCGAATCTCCCAAGCAACTCGGATCCTTTGACAGAGGCATTTTCACGATAAAACGACCAGTTTCATCTCTATCATAAGTACTCGTAAAGTGTTCCTCACATAATTTTTCTTCTCTACTCATTGTAGGGATTTCAAAATCAGGACAATTTTCAATTTCCCAACAGCGTTTGATACTATTATTAAGCTCATTTGCATTAGTAACTAGTCCACAATAGCTCTTATTAGTGTAATTATGTGACATGGCGCCGCTAACTACGTAACCGAATACTGTATCTTGCAATATCAACTTCCCATCTGCTAGTTTTATTTTCCCATTATTTAGAATTTCAAAGAAAATCTGATTTGATAAAAGCAAATCTATTCTTCCAGGCGAATAGAAATTCTCATCCGATAACTTAATATACTCAGGAATTTTTATCCCACTAATATCTAATTTATTTGTTGGAGTCAAACCCGTAATTTTCGGTACAACAAGAAATTCCATCAATTTCTGAAACTGTCTGTTTTTACTTGAGACAACAGTAGACACTTTCTTTTTTATAAATTGAGGAGTCCCGTTAACACCGCAAATAGAGGTGTTTCCCCTTTCACCCTTCAACCCCAAAGCCAAGGCAGCCTCGTGGGTAATTAGATTACTTTGACTCCCTGAATACAGTAGGGCACGCAGAGGAAAGACTTCCCCGCGACTGTTCGGGCAAAATACTAAAGCGGTGCTTAAAAGCATAGTTGAATGACCATTCGAATGTCCCACAAATTCCCCTCCGTTTTCAAACAATTCGACACAAGAAGGAATGGTCTGCTTCGGTTGGAAATATTCACTGTTTACATTTAAAGTTGGGATGGCGATTCTAGGTTCCATATTTGGCAGAGTTTTGCTACCTGGACTCCTTTGGCTATCCACATTTCTCTCGAAATTTCTACACAAAAGTGAACTGTGCCGCTTAGAACAATGAGGACAGTTCCTCGAACTTTTGCATAGAGCCATTTTATCAGAAGAGCTGAAACAGTTGACACAAAGATTGTTCCTTTTCACTGAATTAAATCTTTCATTAACGCTCAAATCGTTAAATTTTTTGCGTCTAAATACAGGATGAGGCTGTTGCTTACAAATTACACTGTTAGCCGGATCTAATTTAGCAAGGAAAGATTTTGTTTTATAACTTCGTTCCGATGGAATAGCTGTTGCATTATTTGTTTGAATATTTTCTAGAATTAAACAACGTTTTAACAAAAAGTTCATAAAATCCTCCCATCTAGACAGTTCCGTAGAGGTTAAGTTGAGCTCATAATTCTTTCTTGTTACCTTATATAAAATTTTCTTAAAATTAAATTTATCAATAGAACTTCTGAAAATTCGTTTAATTCTAATCCTACCTCTTTTAATCCTTTTAAATGTGTGTGTGTTTTTGACAACAATCTTTTAAAGTTCTTAAATTTTTAGCTGATTCGTGAGTAAATTTTTCCAATGACAATATTTCACTGAAATTAATATTTATTATCAATTTTTTATTCTCCAATCTCTTTTTCAAGCATTCAAATAATGAAGTATGTGAATAATCAATCGTTATAAGATTTTTAGCAATTCCAGTGAGTGTAGATTTTAAATAATACAACTTTTGAGAATCACTTAAACTATTGTTAGAATCAATTAAAGAAACAAATTGTTCTTTAAAATTAAACCACTCATTGTCAGAACCATTAAATCGTGGCAATTGAATATATGGTAATTTAATGTTCTTAAAACTATATTCACAAGATGTAACAGCATTATTCTTCAGATCAATATTTGAAAGAATATTTTTAATTCTTACCTGGATATCTTCGCAATCATCTTCTAAATCCAGGATTTCTGATTCAAGGGGTTCCAAATCATTATCATCTGCTACTCTACTTCATAATATCCATTCCGAATATCACTTAGCTTAATTCGTAAACTTTTCAAGGTATCCAGTTTGGATTCTAAATGTGTTTTGTCCTTTTCATCCTTACCAGAAAACAATACTACGACTGAACGCGTTTTTCTACGGTAAGTAAAGTTTTGACATCAGAAAAATCATAACTCAAAGCCATTTTATGCATGAATAATAATGTAACAAACTCTTGTGAAAATTTTCATGACCTTTTAAACAACGACAGCAATCCACCGAAAAAATTCACTTAAACGAGAAATATACCAAAGAATAAAATGATACTATAGTATAGTATTATTTTATTTTTTGTATAGTAATTATATATACACATTTTTTAATGTATTATAATATTAAATTGCACTTATATTGAAATTTATAAAAATGTATTACATTACAATTTATGCATTCTATGAAAATTTTTGTTACTAAATATATATATGGACCAAATTCTTAATCAAGAAACCTCTTCCCCCCACCCGGGTCAATGGTGTCCCACTTTACCAATGTTAAAATCTGGTTACCTTATCTTATGTGCAATAGGAGTATTCGATTTTAATCTTCCCCCTATTTAACCTACGTAAATAATAAAGAAATGGCAATTTAATTAATTATTAGGAGAGGGAAATGGTAATTTTTTTTCTTTGAGCACAACGCGAGTATTCTATTTCAATACAAACTAATTGTGGAAGATTAGCTCCATTATAAGAATGCTGCTGTTCTCTTCAATAGACTTATTAGACTCCCAAATAATTCATTCTGGCGGGACTATGATTCCGATGGAGGACGTAATCTTAAGACTCAAAAGGGCTTTATTCAATGTGTTCGTGAGAACATTCAATATAAAGTCATTAATGATGTGCCCTTTGAATTACTGTCTTTTGCTAACCCACTCGACTACGCAATACTCGACATCAGATTGGACCTTGTTCTGAATGTGAGAAAACGTGATCTAAGTCCAACTGCTCTTCACGCTATAGCTTTGGAAACTATCAATACCGGAGGAGTGGCTTCACATTTACACAGATGGCTCACTCTTGGACTTTGCCCAAGGCGCTGGCATTGGTGTTTTTAGTCACCTCTTCCCCTTCTATTTACACGCCGGCCCTTTGACGACTCACTTTGATGGTGAGGTTGAAGCTATACATATAGCCCTTCAGCAACTTGCTGTTCGTCTTCCCCCCATTGAAAGAGCTGTAATTCTTTCAGATTCTACTTCTGCCCTTCAGGCTTTGTCCAACTATAATGAGAATAATTGTTTACGTGTGCAGAACTGTAGAGAACTCCTGGGAAAGATAAAAGAAAAGATCGTCTTTCAATGGGTACCATCCCACTGTGGTCTTTGGGGAAATGAGAGGGCAGACTTTTTGGCAAAAAAGGGAACGGGTATCCTTCAGAACTTTCGCAGAGACCTGACACTTCATTCTGCCAAACTGAAATTAAAAGGATTTTTAGGAATCATTTCGCCTTACAGCTTCTCGTGTTGCTCGTGATAAGCCTTGGAGTACGCTATGTAAGAAATCCCACGGTATTCCAAGTTCTTCTCATGCTGCTGCTGTGGCTAAATTTAGACTTTTAACCGGACATGACTGCCTTTGTGCTCATCTGTTTCGTTTTAATTTAGTGACTTCACCTATCTGCGTTTTGTGTGACACTGGACAAGACATGACTGCCGCTCATTTGGACGAGTGCTCTGCACTGAATGATCTGAACTGCATTGTAAAAAGGTATTGGAGAGCCCGTTGCCTAATGACCTGATGGTCAATGGCCTGGCATTTGTAAAATAAAAATAAAATAAATAAGAATCACGATGTGAGGACGTGAACCTGTGAATGGGTGTTTGTGCTTCAAATTATTTTACTTTAATTTAAAAAAGGAAAAGATTTTTTTAAAAAAAAAAGAATTTAGAATAATTATTTTGAAAATATTTTTATCACAAATGTCTTTCCTAGATTGTAATTCAATCTTCTGAGATCCATCTCTTCTAAGTAAGGTATAAATAAACTGTGTCAATATACTAACCCACTAAACAAATCAATACCAGCGAAATTTTCTCTGTCATCCTTATATTATAAATCTCGAAACTAATAACTTTTGTTTCCAATTTCCTCGTTTGTTAAGTGTGGTTTTCCATTTAAAATAAATTCTTTTTTAAAAAAAATTATTGCGATTGTAAAGAATATTTTACACGGACTTCTTTCTACTTAAACAATTCGAAAACACACGTGTTTAAAATATAAACCATCAAAGAGGAACCTAAGTTTAGGATATATTTTTAAATAATGCAACTAAAGAAATAAAACCAAATAAAAATTAACATATTAAACCTACACTGTAGTATAATATTTTCGAAAATAAATTTTTTTGTTGGGAAATCATTCAAATCCGTTTTTTTTCTTGCATCTAGAAAACCACACGATCGAAATTTGTTTCAAAACGATTCAATAGCATTTACAGTGGTTGTGTGTGTGGTAATCTTTCAACTGGTTCCAAAATTTGCAAATCGTTTGCAATGGCTTTTGTCTTTGAAATGTAGGGTTACTAAATATTTAAGGGACGCTGAACAAATTATTTCCACCGTCTATGATAAATCGTATTCTACTGTAGTCCAAAAATGAGTACTGAGAATAATAAAATTAAAAAAAAGATTTTATTGATCGAGCGAGAAGGAAAATAATTAAGCAGCGCAAAACACATGCCTTCATTTATTCCTATATGGAATCTATTTTATTCAGTAATCGTTCAAAATAAAAATGTCACTTCCGGTCCAAACAGTTTTTGTTTTGTCTTCGATTTCTGAATTGTATATACATTTTAATTTAGCAGAGGGACGTCATGTCTCGCCCGCACGCACATTTAAAACAGCTACATGACTGGATCTAGAGAAACTATTCAGTAAAAATATCGTCTGAAACAATTTTTTTTTTAGTCTGGCACAAAAGTATTATTTTACTTCTTTCCTTAAGCTTGATTTAAAATTCAGTTCGCTCGAAAATTAACTTCACTGATTGAAAACGATTTTTTTCTCAATCAAATAAAAGAGAAACAAAAAACGCATTCAAAAGATGAATACACTTACATTTAAAAGAGAAACAAAAATACGCTAATTACGCGTACATTTTTTAAAATTATTATCTTAAACGAGTATTTTTCCATTGAATAATTTTTTTTTCTTTTTGTCAACACACACATGTCATTTTTTTAATATATCGGAAAGTTCGGGTAAAAAATATCCTTCATACTGAATTTTTCGATAAGCAATGTAGCTAAAATATTAACATTCAATTTTGATTTCTCACTGGTCACTTCACAAAAATCATTACCATCAGAAAACAACACTTTCAACTGCTGCATTAGTTCCAGCGCAGCACACGTAAATTCAACAAGAATAATTACATTTTGATATGGAATGTGTTCATTTTTTAAATGGTTTAAGCGAATCCCATCTTTTACCATTTCTCAGCATGTTGATTTTCCAATTGTTCTAATTTATTAGCAAGTGGCATGTAATTTACGGAGTTCCTGTTCCTAAAAGGGAACGTACCTCCTCATCAGAATTGATAAATTTAGAGGCGAATTATTGGGGTGACATAAAGTGAAAGAGAAAAATTAATAAATGAATGAAATAATTAAGATGGGCAGAACATAACTGCTGTGAAAAAATGGCGGACGAAGTCCGCTCACCGATGGAAGAATTGTTCTGCTTGTTGCGTTTTTGATTGGTCGAAACCAATCGACGCAGAAAGTGAGCGTGGAAAGAATTGGGTCGATCCGAAAATAAACGACCCGAAAATTTTTTTCAAGATCCCATAGAAAAATGGCAACCCCACAAATTTTGAGTAAAATTTAGACCTGAACCAACTTGCACATTGCCAGTAATGATGGGGGGGAAGGGACTTAAAATAAGAGAGTAAAAAGGACTAATCACGGCAAAGAAATTATATAACAAAATTTGAAGTCATTAAGGAAAATATTTGAAAAAATCCTCGATCTAAAAAAACCACGAATATCCAGCTCTCAAAAATAAACAATCGTTCCAGGCAACCCAGCAAGGATTCTAATTTATTCGAATTTAAGTATACATTCAGTCTTCCATTCTACCTCAAACAGACCATTGTCAACGATTTGACATCAAAATTTCCATAAAACTCAACGTGTAACGAAAATAGAGCGCCCTCTCCTGGCCAAATGGACAAAATCAGTTAACTGCCACCACGGTGTAGAAAGGACATTGCCAGTAATGTCCGCCCGCGAAAACCCCTTTATTATTTGAGTAAAGACTAATCACGGTATTTAGAAATTATATAACTGCAATGAAGTACATATAAAAATTATTTGACTTGGTGCCGGTGATTTTTTTGTATCCAGATTTCAAAAATAAACGATTGTTCCGAAGAGTCGATATTCTAGACCTATTAAAAATTAACTATACATTCAGTCTTCTTTCTACCTCAAACAGACCATTGTCAACGATTTTAACATCAGACATTTCTTTGATAAAAACTCAAGGTGTAATGAATGGTAAGAGCGCCCTTTCCTGGCCGTATGGAAATTAATCATTTTGACTTACACCACGGTCGTCAGAAAGGACATGCCGTTTTGTTTTCGCAAACCATTTTGACTTTTTGTATGAATTTAACGGTTTATTTGAGTTTTATGGCTCATATTAGAATGTACAACCAATTAAAATTATTTGAGCTAGCTGCCGGTGTTTTTTTTTTTGTGCATTTATAAAATGGAGCCCAGTCGAGCGGCTAATAGTCAGACTAGCAGTGGCTATTAAAATTAACTAACAAAACTATCTTCAATTTTCTGAACTGCAAGTTCATAAAGATTTTCTAAAAAGTATTTTCTGAATTATTGTAGCTGCCAGCTACGAAAATTTGGATTGTTTATTTCTTACCGGGAAATTAGAAATTTTGAATTACATTCGTTTTCACGGATCGTCAGATAAGTTTCTTTCGTTTTGTTTTCTTATTCATTTTGACTTTTTGTTGAATTTGGGCTTGTGTATTTGTATTTTATGGCATATATATAAATAACCATCATTTATTAGTCTATTTTATTTGAAAATTCTTTTCCCATTTCAAAACTCTTTCTAGAATTTGTTCATTTTTGTCTGAAATTTATGATAGTGTGTGTACTTGATTGAGAAATTTTTACCCCTACTTCTGACCTTGAGTTTTCACTGTTTGTTCTGTAAAATTTATTAATCATCGATACTTTTCGCTTTTTCTGCTGACTCATTAATTCACTTATGATGCAAGAGTGTCCCTAAGATTGATATATTTCCTGTGTATTACCTTTTTTTTATTTAAATGTTATACTGTGTTTTATTTCTAACTATATTGAAGAATTTTGATCACATATTAGATTTTTGTGAATTTAAAAGAAATAAATTATTGTAGAAAAGTATTTTTATTCCTTCAAAAATTCATTCATAGGTTTTGTTTCGACTTTGAATTTCATCAGAATTTCTTTTATAAGGGAATTATTTTCTTTTCAAAGCTAAGATTTTGCCTTCTGTAAAATATCTACAATATTTTTAAGCAGCATTTTTATTCCTTCAAAGTATTATTTTTTATGTTGTTTTAACTAAGTTCATCAGAATTTCTTTTTATTTGAATTTTCATTTTGCTTTCAAAGTTTAGATTTTATTTCCTGTAAGATATCTATAATATATTTTGAATAGTATTGTGTTCGAATATACAATTCTTGTTCTTCTAATGACTAGTTGATGCTCAATTATAAAGGTTAACTATTTTAAAATTAAATTAACTGCATTTAATATGTGGCTGTCAGACTTTATTATTGACCCCTTTTTTTCTAAAAGTTAAAACAATGGCGTATCTTTGCTAAAGCGCGCAAAGATGACTTAAAACATTAGCTACAGAATTAGGCCTCGAAATAGGAGAAATGATGAGAGTAATAGACTTTAAAAATTTAATCCTAACTTCGAAAGACTATGATGAACAGTTTACTAAAACCCTTTAGAAACAATTATTGAAACTAGGTTCAGGCCGAACGTGACGAAAAGGAGGAAAAATGATTACAAACGAAAACAAGAGGGACTGATTTTAGAACTAGAACCCATGAAGTTAAGCATGACTGCTACTCAACTAACACTAGTGCTGCTGCCGCAGAGAAAATAAATATCCAACACCATACCCAGATTTGTGAAAATTCTGATATTTCCACCTATCTTAAAATATTTGAAAGGCAGTGTGAGCAAGTTAGCATAGGTGAAGTGGATTATGTAACACACCTCTACCTATGTTACCTATCGACATTTCTCATATTATCTTGCGTGAACCCAAAGACAAATTAGAAAATTACCAGCACATTAAGCAAGTGCTACTGCAACGATTCAAGTTGAGTGCTGAATCGTTTCGAATAAAGTTCAGTACTCATCAAAACAACCCGGAGCTCTGTGGAAGGACTTCGAGTACAAGCTAAATAATTACTTAGAAGGATGGCTACATAGCCTAGAAGTGAAAGACTTCAACTCCTTAAGGATTTGGTTCTACCGATCAGCTTAAGAAAAGAGTTGTGAAGGAAGTTAAAGAACACTTCATGGATATCTGGGAGATATTAAAAAGCTCTCTGAGTTAGTACAAAAAATTAGACGATTATGAAGTTGCTCGAGGTAAGACGTCGAACCATAAAGTTTTACCAGATGTAAGAACTTCTTCCACTCAAAATAAATAAACAAATCAGAACGGTGGATAAGGCAAAAGAAGAAGAACCAATGAAATCATTTAGAGGACATTCGCAATTTGAAAGCCGAAATCCTCTGTCCTGCTATGGATGTGGAAAGCCCGGCTACATCAAGTCAAAATGCCCTGACTGCAATCCTTCAAAGGGTGATCCAGCTCATTTTGGAATTCTGCGAATTAACAGTCTCTCCTTCAAACAGAAATGCTGTACTTCAGGATCAGCTTAAATGAGTTTCAGGAACTGCATTTGCGGGACAGTGGTGCAAGTCATTGATTGCAGGAGAAACTCTTTACACTATACTTCTCCAACAAGGAGCTGCTTTTGAGAAGACAGTAATATCTCTATCCTTTGCTGATGGAATCGTTACTCAGAAAGAAGTTCTACGTACATTTCAAACCGTCATACTGGAAGGTAGAAAGTTTAAAACTCCCTTATAATTTTGCCTGATGCCAAAAACAACTCCACCCTACTTGGAGTTGACTTTCTTGAAAATGCTGGAATAGTACTGAATTTCCGAAAGATGTGTTGGACTTTTTGGGACGATTTCCGAAAATCGTACAATTTCGCAACGCCTTATCAGAGTACTTCTGTTAATGTACGGCCTGTGGCGATAAATAACTGTCAACTACGGGAAGATGAAGGACAAGAACTCCTTGGTTCTCAGCGTGCGGAACTAGACAGCTTACTTAGAAATCATCACTCTATCTTCGAAGTAGTGGGAGAAGATACTCCATTTATCGAACATAGCATCAACACTGAAAACAATCCACCAATTTCAGTGCCTCCCTACCGAATGAATCCAGCCAGGAAAGAGCTGTTGAAGAAAGAGCTAGATTCTCTGCTACAGCAAGGCCTTATAGTAGAATGTGAATCTCCGTACGCCTCTCCTGTTGTTTTGATTCCAAAACCAAATGGCAGCATGCGTCTCTACATAGACTACCGGAAGCTGAACGCTCAAACCGTCCCAGATAGCTATCCTTTGCCTCGGATGGATGACTTGCTTAACGAAGCTAAGCCAACACCTTATATGTCGACTATTGACTTGCGTTCAGGATATCACCAAGTAAAAGTGGCGGCAGAGGATCAAGACAAAACTGCTTTCACATGCCCTTTTGGTATTTATAAGTTCACTCGTATGCCATTTGGATTACGAAATGCACCTGCGACCTTCCAAAGGTTGATAGACAAGTTCCGTTCAGGATTAAACAATGTGCTAGCACTGTCATATCTAGATGATATCATAATATTGTCTCCAACCTTCTAGAAACATCTTTCTGACCTAGAGCAAGTTTTTAAACGTCTTTCATTTTTTAAATTAAATGCAAATAGAGAGAAGTGCTACTTCTGTTGTAAAAGAGTGAAATACTTAGGACATTACATTACTACGGAAGGCATCTCAGTTGATCCACAAAAGACAGCTGCTATCGCAGATATGTCATCCCCAACCTCTGTTAAACAAGTACAAAGCTTTGTACAAACCTGTTCCTGGTATCGGCAATACATTCCAAACTTTTCTCAAATTGCAAAACCACTAACAGACTTAACTAAGAAAAATGCAATGTGGAAGTGGGGCTCTGAACAAGAAGAAGCTTTCAGAGATCTAAAAGTAAAACTAGCGTCTCCTCCTGTCCTTAAGCCAGCTGACGGTACCAAGCCGTTTGTCGTCCGAACAGATGCCAGTAGCGTGGCTCTCGGAGCAGTTTTACTCCAAGGAGAAAAAGATGAGGAACACCCAATAGAATACGCAAGCCGACTACTTTCATCCTCGGAGCGAAATTATTCTACCACAGAAAGAGAAGCTCTTGCAGTTGTCTGGGCCCTTGAAAAATTTAGAGGTTACGTTGAAGGACAAACTATTAGACTCTCCTCTGACTACCAGCCTTTAAAATGGTTATTATCTTTGAAATCTCCCACCGGAAGACTTGCAAGATGGGCACCACAGATCCAATCTTATAATCTAACAATCGACTACATTCCCGGAAGATCGAACTTTATTGCGGACTTATTGTCTAGACCCACGTCAGAACAAGAGAAAGCAGACTGTGACATTCTTGCTGTTTTCGTCGATTTTCCCACACGCTCACCTAAAGAAGTTCGTCAAGAACAATTGAAGGATGACGAGCTGAAGAAAATAATTGAATGTTTTGAAAACAATGAAAAAAGTGTTAATTTTGCCAACTGGTTAGAAAGAGCATACCTCATGAATCAAGAATCTTATTCCGTTACTCACCTACTTGAAAGTGAAGAGGCCCAGTTAGTTGTGCCAATTCACGAAAGACAAGAAATTTTGAAAATCCACCATGATGCCCCAAACGCAGGTCATTATGGAGCTGATGGAACGTTTGAAAGAATCTCCAAACGGTATTATTGGGACTGGTATGCGTTCTTACATCACTGATTACGTAAAGAGTTGCACAGAATGCAATCCTACAAACCATCCAACCAAAAGCCTTCCGGACTCTTACGTACACCTGTGTATTCTCAACGTTTTGAGACAATTTCCATTGATCTCTTCGGACCTTTGCCTGAAAGTCTATCTGAAAGAAGTGGATATTTATTGTTGAGGACTGTTGCCCAAGATGGGTTGAACGTTTTGCTCTCCCTCAAGCTACTGCTAGAGAATGTGCTACAACTCTAATGGAAGAAGTTATATTACGATACGGCTTACCCAGAAGATTAATTAGCGACCACATGGTTCTCAGTTTGTGGGTGCCGTAATGCAACAACTTTGGTTCATACTAAACATAGATCAAGACATTATTCCTGTTTATCATCCACAAGCAAATCCTGTTGAAAGGAAAAACCGTGACCTAAAACCAAGAATTGCTATCTTAGTTCAAAATCGACACGATGAATGGGAAGATAAGTTGCCGTCTATCCGTTTTGCTTTGAACAGTGCCAAGTGTGATACCACCGGTAAAACTGCTGCTTATCTGCAGTTTGGACGAAAGATGAGAACTATAGATGATGTAACCAACGACTTTCGACCCATCATAGATAATGAAAATTTCGTCCCAGAGATCACTCCATAATTGAAAAGATTAGCAAGAATTTCATCTGAAGTCCGTAAAAGAATTGAAGAGAAACAAGATCAGCGAAAGACCTTCTATGATAAAAGACACCGTCCTGGTCCCTTGTATCATCCAGGTGATAAAGTGTGGGTAACCCTTCACCCCCCCAGTAATGCTGCTCACAAGAAAACAGCTAAATTCATGCCCAAAAGAGATGGGCCTTATATTATTGTGACTCAACGTTCTCCAACGACTTACGAAGTGGCAAATCTAAACAACCCACATGAGGTTCTCGGACCTTATCATTCATCTGCTCTTCGTCCATGCATAGACAAGGAAGCCACTCCAGTGATGCCTCTCAGAAAAAGGGGAAGACCAAGGAAAGACAACTCTGCTGGTTCCTCATCGAGGACGATATCTAGGAACCAGAGGGGGAGTGTAACGAATGGTAATAGAGCGCCCTCTCCTGGCCGTATGGACAAGTAATCAGTCTGACTGCCACCACGGTGTAGAAAGGACATGCCAATGTCCGCCCGCGCAAACCCCTTATTATTTGTATAAAGATTAACGGTTTTTATGTGTTTGTAACTGTGCTCAATTAGAATGTACAACCAATTAAAATTATTTGAGCTAGCTGCCGGTGTTTTTTTTGAGTGCAGGTTATAAACGTAATTTTCGATATCTGTCCAATTTACTTGCGATGAAGTCAAAAAACACCATTGAAAACTCTGTTATTTCCTGTTATATTTGTTTCAGACCATTCTTTGAGATTTTGGAAACATGTTTGGTTCATCTATGTCAATAGATATTAACAGAACACTTTTAAAATATTGAAAAGGAGGACAAAAAAAGGAGGATACTTTTCGAGGAAGGACAGAACCTATAAAAGGAGGACGTTTGGTCACCTTATTATTCAGCAATATTTTTATTCTTTTATTAGAGAACTAAGTATAAAAAATTACTTTGTTAATTGATATGTCGTTCTTATTCTGACAGTTTGGTCGCATATAAAAATAGAACTTTTCGTAAAAATTTTAAATGAGTTTTTCATGATTGTCGAAAAAATTCACTTACCTGCTGCTATTTTTTCAGGGCAATTTCACCAATAGACCACCTGTTTCTTCCACATGCGGTTATTTAATACTCAATCCGAACACAAAATGATTTATTTATAGTACTTATACGGAATGCACTATAATAACACTTCCAGAACTAATCAGCCTCACAAATGTTAATCTGAAATTGTTATTCCCCAAGAAACAAGCAAACGAAACGAAACAGAACTTCTTTAGTACCTCATCCAAATGTTATCCGCACCAAAAGAAAAACTCAACTTCAATTTTCGTTGAATATTTTTCTCAAAAAATATGGACAGGTATTCTGATGTGGAAGTGATAACAATTTAGTGAAACTGGGAGCGATTTCTTTCCAAGAATTTCAGACATTGCTCTGTTTTTAAAATCACAGAATCAATTGGGTGAATTTCCAATGAATTCTTTTTTTCCATTCTGTTTAACTTAAAAAGCGAATGCCATGTTTAAACATGCAAAATTCTTACAAGAGAAATACATTATAAATGTGATTTTTATATTCATCCATAAATTCATTAAATTAATCTTTTTAATTTCTATTAATTGGTGCATCGTGGAGAAAAAGCAGATAAGAACTATTTTCCTTCCGTGCTCAAATGTTAGATGGATTTCTGAAAAAATTCTACAGTTTAAAAAAAGTAACGCTCTGGTTTGTAAACATTGTCCCCAATGTTACAAAATATTTCAGAAAATTACTATAACACTAAATGTAGAAATATGACGATGATATAACTGTATTTGTTTGAAAGTTTTTAAGAATTTGTTTTAATTTTGATCCATTGTCAATATTAGCAAATTTTACATCACTTTTGTTGTTTTTCTTGTTTTAAATAAACGAATTTAATAAACTCTTTATTTTTTCCCTACTTCCTCTCCACCCTCCTTTAGATTTAAAAATAAGATACGAAATTCGTATCTTTAAAAATAAATTAAAGCATTTACTGCTAGCTGTTCAACTCGACATATATCGTGAGCTGTACACACAGAGCGCTTTCATCAGAATCTCAGTCTTCAGATGGATAAAATATTCTGAAGAAAATGGCATTGGATAAAATAATTGGGACTTACTTCGATGTGAATGTTTTTTTTTACTTGAGCAATATCATGGTTTGAAGCCTAGTGGCTGAGTGGTAGCGTATGGTGCTTCCACGCCACAGTTTCAGGGTTCAATTCCCGGCCTGCGCAAAGTCATCTAAGCCTTACATCCTCTGCAGTGGGTCAAAAAATAAGTATCAAGCTTGCTTGGGAACTAAACACTGGAGGTTTCGCGTCTGACTGACCATCTGACAGGAACATCTGCACATACACCTCAGCACCCAAGGTCACGAAACTGAGTTTGGCACAGAGGCCCTCATGAGCCGTTGCACCACTGAGTTTAATAACATGATTTAAATAGTCTAAAGGAAACTACATTTACAAAAATGCCTATCTAAGGGAACAGAATAGATCTAAATTACTTAATATTTTATTTGTAAGAAAAAAATTATATTAAAAAAAAAGTTTTCATTATAGTAATCATTTTGAAAGAAAAATAAATCACTAGAAAAAATCATTGTCTTTAATATTCTAAATTTTTATTTTATACATTATTGTTCGTTTTTTGTAATTAATGTGAAATGCATTATTTTTATTAACATTTTTTAAGTAGTTATTCAGATCTTAACATGTTTTTAAAATATTTTATCAATATATAAATATAAGGTAATTTTAATCGATTTTCTAAAATTAGCCAAGATTAATGGTATATCATTTTTGTTTTACTTTCTTTAGGTAATAAAGTTAATGCAAAAACAGAAGTGCAGGTGTTTCTAGTATTTCTACAGGGAATAAATAAATAATGCACTTCAAAAACCGCAATTCAAAAACCACGTTAAAATATTCTTTCGAACCGAAATACCATAAAAACACACATTGATTGAAGTTATAAAAATATCTTAAAAAATGCTACTTGCTAACACCATTTTAGATCATTGCAAGAAAATAACAGGAGAAAAAATCAATATTTTTAAGGAAAGCAAATTACCAAACGATCATCTAATCTTAGCTGTGTGTGGAAAACTAATAAATCCACAATTTTCTCTCTTTAAAAAACCAAGCGATGTGTGAATACATCAAGAAACGGAATTCGTTTAATAAGAATGAAGAATAAATTGGAAAAAAGTAATCTGTGAAGAACAAATTTAAATGTACATTACAGGAAAAATTTAAGTACAGATTAAAAAAATTCTTTTTACCATAATCGATTATCAATATTCGATTGGAAAATAAATTAATATTAATACGAGCTAAACAAATCGATGATGTTTTTTATCGTTAAAAATGTAGGAGAATTTAAAATTTCAAAAACGTCTGCTCTTTTAATTCCTTTTAAATAAATATTTGTAATTTATTTATAATCAAAAATTCTGGATTATTAATACAAAGGAATGAAAAAAATCATGCAGAATAAAGTAAGATAGAAGGACATTTCCGATTATTTTGTTTTTATTTTACGTAATAAAATCATAACGAATATCCTTTCCGGTTTAAAATAATGGCAACTCAAATTCGTTACATAATCTTTAATTCATATTTAAAAATACGATAACGCATATAATTCATTTACATTTTTATGTTAATCGTTTAGTAGAGGGACAAACAAAGAAACCCAAAGAAAAAAATTGGAGCGGACCAAATTAATTTATGATAAAATGTAAAAAAAAAAAAGATTTTAAAAATATAACTTTTGAAAATTATATAATACTAATGTGATGAATAGAGCCGTGGTTCTGTATTCAAGTTTTTTTTAAAAATTTTTAACTTTAAATACACATGGATATTTTAATAATTTGATTTGAGCATGCTCTACTTTTGAACAAGTGAAACATTTTAATTAAATAATATATACATATTTTTACAGCTTAATTGTGAACTATACAAAATTTGTTCCAATTTCTGCATTGTTCTTGAATATTTATATAAATGGAAAGTAATTTAAAACTAATTTTTTTCTCTAACATTAAAATTGAAAGCATCTATGCTTTCGTTTCAAATTCCACGAAAGCTCAGGTAAAACTTCTAGGTGGATATGGTTTGCTCATCAGTGGTCAACCTAATAGAATAATTTTGAGATAAATTAACAATATGTCTTCAAAATCCGTGTAAAATGTATTGCTATTTCCACCGCGCAGATTTAAAATAATAATAATATTTCATTTGTAATATTTCATGGCATATTCTAGTCGAACCGAAATAAACAAAAAATAAGAACTGCTAAACAGTATGTAATTAAAACACACATTTCTACACTAATTTTGATTTTTTAAAAATTAAATTGAAATGCTGTATTTAAAATTTCGATTGGTTTATTATACATGCCTAATGGAAAATTATAACTGATGTATTTTTATTTATTAGAGAAAAAAAAACAAATTATTAATAACAAACAAATGTATTAAGTCACGCTTTCGGGATCGCTAACCAACCCATGGCGCGTCACCCGCGCTTGCAAAAACAAAAATACCAATAAAGAAAGCAAACTTAACACGGAAACGTAAATATAAATTTATCATTATTATTTTTCCGGAAAGTTTTCTTTTCCTAAAATATTTTCATTTTGAGTAAAAAAAAATCGTACTGAACATTTATTTCTTTTTTGTATAATAAAACTTCTAGAAATCTCAAATGAAATTCAATTTAAAACCATATAAAATAATCTGACTTTCCATCAGGAAACAAAATTGAATTTTTGTTCGTGTCACAAGCTAGCGAAATACATGCATGACCAGGCTTGTATGAATTGAATCATGGTATTCCATTTTGAGCATTAAAAAAAGGTATTTTCATAATTAAGGTAAAAATTTCAAAATAAAACGTAAAAAATTCAATACAAACAATTTTGAAACATAACCTCTAGGTCACGGGTGGCGAACCTTTTTGGGTCAACGTGCCATTTTTTCTAAAAAACGTTTAATGAGTTATAGGCGTGCCATCAAATAATTTTGAATAATTATTGAAAACTAATAAAACTAAATACGAACAAATCAAAATTCTTTATTTAATACGAAAAAATACATTTTGCACTGTATAGTAGTAAATGTTTTAATTATACTTGTAATTTAAATTAAAGTAACATTAGTGTGATTTCTGCTGTTGTAGATTAGATGACAAATAACTTATATCAGGATTATAAGATGTTACTTTTAGTAGAATGCATGCTGAATTAGAGTCGTCTGTTAAACGGTTTCTAAGCGAGTCTTTGATGTTATTTATCTCTGAAAATAATGACTCTCAGGCATAGGTAAATGAAAATATGGTTAAAATAGCATACGCCAACTTCTTCAAACAGTTAAATGCGTCTGGAAACTAATTCCATGTTTCCAAAATTTCGTTACTGGTATTTTTACTTATATTGCTTGTCAATCTTTCTGCTTCAATCAATTCCAAATTTTTCCTTGTTTCAATAAACTTTTGAATCCATATTGAACTAGACTGAAAATCAATCAGTTGTATTTCAAGTTGTTCAATTTCCAACCAATCGAATTGAGACAAGTTCAGTTTATTAAACGAAATCACATCAGGGTACATAATAAATTTGAACGTTTCCGATAATTCCTTTAACTGAGAAAATCTCGCTGAAAATTCTTTGATTAAAGAATCCATTATGGAAATAAAGTCATCAACAACTTTTTCTTCGTTTCGTTTCTCTTGGGCATCTAAATCTGTGATATTTTTTTTTCAAGTTTGGGAAGTACTTGTAGTTTTTTTGTAATAATATCGTTTCTGAAAACATATAGTTTAGCTTCAAAAGCGCGAATGAGATCCATCATGACGATAACTGTTTTATGCGGGCCTTGAAGCATTAGGTTCAATTCGTTGAAATATTGGCACATGGCTGTAAAAAACATCAATTATAAAAGCCACATAATATCCATCAATAGTGGGTATTGTTGAATTTTGCTCTCATTTTGTAGAAACAGTCTGATTTCTTCCAAGCAATCAACAAATCTTTGAAGTACGTTCCCGCGGCTTAGCAAACATTGTTATACATTATTAAGTCATTATACACCGAATTGACTTCATTCAACAAAGCATCAAACTTTCGCTTATTTAAAGCCTGTGACGATATGAGGTTGACTATTTTTGTGACTTAAGTTATTCCATTATCAAGAAATCTTAAACCACTCTTTGCACAAAGGCTTGTTGGTGAATAATGCAGTGACATTCAAGAATCGAATGTCCTACGTCTGTTTTAAATAAAGAAATGAAGCCATTTTTTGCCTACCATATTTGGAGCACCATCAGTGGTTACTGAAACAATTTTTTTCAAATCAATTTCCTTCTCAGCAAGCGAATTTCTTACTGCCGTACAAATATCTGTGCCCTTTGTAGTTGTTAACAACGATGTTATCGCAATTAATTCTTCCTTAATGATGTTTCCTACCCATTATCGAGCAAAGACAGCTAAACGTGCCGATTTAGTAGTGTCAATACTTTCGTCAAGACATAGCGATATAAAAGGAGCAGAGTTAATGTCATTTTTTTGTTGATCTGTAACATTTTCTGCCAATTTCAAGATTCTATCTTTCATTGTGTTTCTAGATAGAGGAACATCTTTGATGCGCTGAATTATCTTATCTTTATTATCAAAATCATCAAAAAGTGAGAGCGCGCATGCCAACCAAGCTTCCTTCAAAAACTCTCTCTCTTGAAAAGTTTTACCGTGCCGAGCAATGGCATTTGCAGCCGAGTAACTTGCCGCACTTGTGTGATAATTTTTGCTTGCATATTTAAACATAGACGTCTACTGTTTATTTCTGTTATTGCACTTGCAATTAATTCTTTTTGCTCTGGTTCGCTTTTTTCACAAAAGGATTTGTGATTTGTTTCAAAATGCCGTTTTATAGACGATGTTCTGCATACCACTGTTCCAGAACATAAAACACACACCGCTTTGTCGCCTTTATTGATCATGCCATATTTCTCAACCCACCAAGTTTGAAATTCTCTGCTATACTTACTATCTTGCACTTTTTTTTTGTCGAACTAGCCATGTTAAATAGCAGTTAAAAATCTTAAATTTAACTCAAAACTTTAAATGTACAGTTGTGTCGATGAAATTGACTGTTCTATGTGCTCTCGCTTGATCCCCCGCGAAAAAAACCATTTTTACTGACTGCGCACGACTACGGGCTCATGGGCAGATTTATTTCTTTTTAGGAAATTGAGTGCTTGTGTTTGATCTTTCGCTTTTGTCTCAGATCATTAAAAAATTTTTAAATAAAGCAATGAGAGTTATTTTACCAATTATAGACTTACAAGACAAGAATTAGATCCCATTAATAAATTAGATGTATATACAAGCTGAACTATTAATGTAAACGTTAGAATATGTTTTTTAAACAACTTGAATATATTTAGAAATAGTTACATACACACACTATGCGTAGATAAACTTTGCATCATTAGCAATTTATAATATACGAAGTATTTACGCAAGACATAACAAACGAGTCTGCTCCCCCACTTGTTGGCGTCGCGACGGATCACTCGCGTTTGTTCATAATACTTCATAGTAAACTTAATTATTTTAAGCTAAAATGCAAATCGTTTTTGATCGATGGCGTGCTCAAAATATTCTGTCGCGTGCCATAATTGGCACGCGTGCCATTGGTTCGCCATCCCTGCTCTAGGTTCACACTGATTAGGAAAAAACCGCCTGCTACGTTTCAGAATTTAGCTTCTTAGTCAAAGTAAATAAAAAAAAAATATTGCACGAATTCGAGCAAAAATAACTAGAATACAGTTTAAGTAGGAGGAAAATATCACTCCTAGTTATGTAATTATAAAATACACATTGAGATATTAATTAATAAGAATAAGATAAGAAATTAGAAACTTTAAAATGTCATACCGATGGCGTAAATTTTAGATTAATTTGTGAAAATATATAGTTGATGCGTAGTTTTTTTTTTAAAAAAACTATTCTAAATACAGTTAAAATCCTTTAAAAAATGATCACAAATATGAAAGGGAGACCTTACGAAATTTCAAGAAAAAAACACATTACAAATGATTCAGAAAATTGTGACGAATCTATACGGAACTTTATCACTCAGTGTGTGTAATACTTATACAGGAGGATTTATGACTGACTATTCTATATTGCAATCGCTTGCGGAAAATAATTCCTCAATGTTCCTTAATTTCTAAACATCCTTACCAAGTGTAATATCATTAAAAAAAAACGAGACAGAGTTCGTTTAAAATTAGGGAACGTTATTTGGAATTAACTTCAAATGAGTGTGAATAAAAAAATTAACAATTGCTCTCCTTTCTCCCTCCCTATAAATCACATGGATCTCACAAATTTTACGTGATTATTAAAAGTTTTCGCTTCCTAGAAAATAATTTGGAATCAAGATCTAATCTTACGGATGGCTAAGATGGAAATATTCTGGGATTGTCACAGCCGTTGACTCTTTGTCCCATTTTCCACGCAGATCGAGAATTTTATTTCAGTGCGAACAAACCAAACTTTGATCTCCCTAAAATTTAAAGTAAAAGATACACAATTTTTGGATTCAACTTTTCTCCAGAACAAAGACTACTGAAATTGTTTTGTTTGCATCCAAAACTAGTATGGTCTCAGTGCAGAAATAATTTTCCCTAAATGCGTCTCCGGATGTAGCAAAGCGTAACCAATAAAAATTAATTCGGCTCATATCTATAACTACCTCATCTAGCTGTTTTTCAGATAACAGCATTATTATTTCTCACATATAATCACTAAGAAATATTTTTCTTCTAACACATTGAATTTTCTATCGATTACTGAATTGTTATTTGCATTTTCGCGAGAAGTTTTCGATTTTCACAATACCAAAAATTCAAAGCATCTAATATCTCTCAACCGAAGTGTAAAGTATTTTCAAACGAGAAATTGTGTTAGGAATTCATTTGTTTAAACCAGACCTACTAAAGTATTACCAAAAAATATGTGTGTGTGACAATTGTGTTTATAAATGTATATAACTTGTGTAAGGTAAATGCATATTGTATACATTGTAAATGTATACTGCGTATATAAAATCTTTAAAATATTTGCCCTGTCATAATGGAAAACAACAAGTCAGAGCTACCAAAAATGGCTTGTTTTCGTCATAAGGAGTGAACGAGGGTATTGGAATTTGTGGGCGAATAAAACTGAGGGACACTTATTTCATACGTGATGCACATACTTGAATGTTTACGCCAGGATGGAGTTTACTAAATCCCCTGCCATGTTGAGGGGTCTGACGTTACATCGTTTGAGGCTCAAAATTCTCCTGTTGGCGGGTGTGGAAGTTTGGAGAGTGAAGTACCAACTCAGGTGTCGCCCTCATCACTTGGACGACGATATAAAAGATAACATCCGTCATCCATAGCCCTCGCATTGCGGGGATGGGGGCGTTACGCCCCTGGGTAAACCTAACCCATTGTGACACTACTCCAGGCACGTCTAAATAAGGAATACTAACGATGATCTTTAATTCAGATCCAAGATCCTGACGAGCTATTTTAACAGTCTCTCTGATAGATATTTTTTAATGTAAGAAAGACCACCAAAATCATTGAAAAATTCAACATCATGACACGGGTTGAAGAATTAACGGATATTATTGCAATAAAATGTTTAAAAATGTTAACGAACATGAGACCTCTAAAACCATATTCAAAGCCTAAGAGACAGGCCTACGAATTGACATCCACTAGCGACCTATGCAATAGCCACTCTTGAATCGACTCAGTAACGACGTAGCAGAGATATCTTTAATAGCCTGTAAGTTTTTTTTAAATGTGGTAGAATTTTTGAGGGGTTACTTTATAAAAATACATAAAGGGGTTAACTTTCAAACCGTTAGTGCAATTCGTAGAGAAGACCAAACTGAGATCACGAAACAACCTTATGGTATAAATTAGAAGGTATATATATGATCTTTTATTTAGTGTTTATAATAATACGGATACTGTAAAAGATATAAAATACCTGGATTATTTATGGAACTGTCTTAAACAATCCAAGTTTCTATGATCCATCATTATTTTGTACAAAATCCTTAACTCCACATGAATTCAAAAAGTAGACAAAAGCGTACGATCTATCTTCTCCTAAGGAACTCTTAACAAAAAACGGCAAGGGCTTTTAAAGGTCTTCGAAGGGATATGTCTTTTAATGAAATGCTCTGTGATGCCAGAGAAGTAACCGACGAAATTTAATTAACTTTGAGTTGACGCAGCTGTGTTCACAAGAGTTCGATAAATACTCATACTGACAGAGAAGCGCGAGGTGTTCCGATCCTAAGTTAATACTAATGAAATAATTTTATTTTTTCGCAATATATCAAGCAAAAAATTCTTTGAATGCAGATGATTCAATGAGTATCTCCACGGTATTTATTTTCAATTTTCGTAGAGCGCCAATGCAAAGCAAGAGAAATAGGCTTTTTGTTTTTTTTTAAAAAAATATTAACTTATTTCTTAATTCATTTATTTAGGTTATCTTTCTGAATCACACAAGGGAAATTTCACTTTGGCACACGTTTAGCACCGCCAGTCAGAAAGGAGCCCTTCACCTCCAGTCAAAGAATAAGAACGATTTCATTAACAGGGAAACAAATTCTGATGAATTAATCGCATATATGTACAATCGAGGCTGGCTGAGTTATTCTATGAAATAACTGAATTATACATTTTAACGGTAACGTATAGAAAAGATACATATACTTAAGTATGTAAAAATGGGCGCAAGAATAAAAGTCATAACATGATATAAAATTGATATGAGTATGGGTTAATGATATACAAGAGGAACAGTTTTAGTTTTGTTTAGTTCTTTTTACCGAAGAGTTACGCCATAAAGTAAAAATGACACTCCAGTGCAGATGTATCCACTGGGCGCTTGGAGCAGGCGTCCAGGGGGCGGATAAACTGGACTTATCCAGATTCTATCAATCACGTTGCTAAGACAAAGAGGCAACGTATCAATGGATGGATTTATCAACTACCAATGTTATAACAATTCCTTCTCCCCTCATCGTCTGAAGCTTATGCTAAGGATCATCTTAATTACTTCCTCTGGCTGCGCTGTCCGATCAGAAGGAGGTATCAACCCAGCAATTCATCCTATAATAAAAATTATAGTTTAAAGAACACCCTTTTATAGTTAATCGATGTCATCTCCCTCTCCAAACTATCACACCACACCAACGGGAGAACGCTTGAGTTCTCGACATATTTAACGAGCATTGTGCCCCTACACGGTGGGTCTTCAGTGAAACTGGACTCGAACTCATGACATGCCAGCCACGATCCGATACCTTGACCGCTGGGCTACCGCGGCCCACGTATTCTTCAAAATATGGCTTTTATAGTTCAAAATAACTACTTTTTATGAAGTCGGTTTTCTAATGGTTAAAACCACCTGTTCCATAATACATTTCATTTATCATTTTTCTGTAAAAAACATTTTTTATAACAACAAAACAAATACATTTTGGGTCCTTCTAATCGTTTATAGTATACAACATTGATGATTTTGGAGACTTTTGTCAAAAACCATTAAAGTTACCCTTAGAAATGTAAATGATATTCCAGAAAACCCGATTCTCATTTATATGTTATTTTTCTTCAAAAAAGTTAGTAAATATTTTTAAAAAAAATTTAAGTACCCAGTTTAAAAATGAAGAAAGTACAAGTAGAAGGAAACTATGTTAGTGAAATGTGTTGGAATGTTTTTTCATAAAAATTGCGTTTAAGTATTTCTTTTCATTCATTAGAAATTTTTAGTCAACTTTATACATATAAAAATACCAATAATATAATGAGTTATTAATAAAAATATATCGAATTATGCATTAAATGTGTACACATCTAATTAAATATTTATATGCATGTGTATTAATAAAATTGATATATTAACTATTTATAACGTTTTTTATATTTTTGTACATCTACACTTATAGCGAAATCTGTGGAATTTCGACGCCTACAAAGTATTTAGAAGTGGCATCGCAACTTTAATTCATACTTCTTTCATTACCATAAAAAACTGAAAGGTTGCAGGTAACTTCGTTATACAAAAATACACATTGTCAATTCACACATTTTCGCTGTTTTTGTAAGAGAAAAGGTTTCTAGAGAGTCATATGTAAATTAAAAAGCAATTGAAAAACGTGTTGGAAGTCCCTGGACGGCTCCCAAGTAGATCAGTTATCCCACTTGGAAAATTTAATGAAAACAAAAAATCAGCTATCCTTTCTTTTTAAACCATTGAGTACGAAATAGGCTGCATTTCTATTTACATTGAATGGGAAGTGTTTCATATGTATTTCTCATAAATATATTTGCAACAAATCCATAACTCTGTGTGTGGACGATTCAAATATTTGCTCTAGAAAGTACAAAACAAAAAAGTCGTTAATATTCATCCTGTTTAGTTATGAAATGCCATCTTAACAGGAAGAAAAACTCATGCAAACTGCTCGGAGTTTTAATTGTATTGTATATTTTTTCTCCAGAATTGCTAAGTCATCATTTTATTTTTCAGGTTTCCGTTGGAAAGTAAAGCCTGGGAGCGTACATGCGGAGATAATGAAAATTAATCAGCTGGGATTGGAATCTGATGTTTGGACTATCTTTTCTGAGAAATAATTAGCTGTTTAATTCAAGATTCGAATATACATGTACGTTGAGAAGATAAACGTAACATACAAAAAACACAATCAACATATACTTTATATTTCATTGAATAGGAAATTGGGATTAGTTATGTTTTTAACACATCAGAGAGAGAATGTTTTTTCAATATATTCTAATAGAAAATTTTAATAACCTTGTTTTTTTGTTCCAGTAAAAAATCGAAACCTTAAAGATGTAATCTTTAAAATGTTCAGAGAAGAATCAACAAAAGTGATCTCTCAAATTAGAAATATAATGCAAATGGTGGGTGCCAATATTTTTTTATAACAAAATATTTAATTTCAACCGACTTTCAGTAAATGAATGCAAAATAAATAACTGGACGGAATTATGTTGGACATAAAAATGAAATACTTAAAAGCTAATCACGCTCGACTGAAAGACCCGCCGACCTGATCTGAGTATCTAAATGCTAGATTTAATGAAAATCAACGAATGTTTTGTATATATTTTGTAATTCAGAAAACATTTCATGTAATAAGTCTTTTAGAAAAGGGAGGGGGAGTAGTAATCTATATTTTATTTAGAATTCATAACATTTCACATTCAGTTTTGTTAACTAGATTAAGTTATCAAAAAAAGTCTATAAAAATAGTACACATTAAACGCTTGTTCCAATTTATTAACTAAAATTGCTCAGTCTAATGAAAGCTCAAACAAGGCTCAAATGAACAATTTTTACTCCGGATAAAATTTAATTTACAAACACGTATGCGAGAACCGTTTTCTCATCCACCTCATATTAACAGAATTATATGAATACAATTTAAATGTTTAATTATTTTAAATCCATGATATGCTACAAGAATTTACCAACAAATATTCCCTGAAAGACTAAATTATAAATACATCTAGTCTTACAGAGAACATCAACTAGTATTTTCAATGAAACAAATTCTTTATTTTTCATGAAATGAACGCAAACTATAAGCGGTAAAAATATGCAGTTTTTTAGTTGCAGTATTCTTGTCATCTTAGGCAGTCATTTGTATATTCTCAATTATTGCTTTCACTGCATACTACGTACCTGTTGATTCTCTTGTCCATCCATAGGAATTCGATTGCTGCCTAAAAGGTCTTGTCACATTCAAACCATTCGTAGCGCTGTTTGAATTATCTAGTATCGGCATTAGTTGGTATCGATAATCGAGATATGAAAATATACAGCAATTAAATATTTCAAGAACTCCTTTTTCCACGCCTGAAAGAAATAAATTGTAATAAAATAGTAACTACGCTGTGGATGAAAAAATCCCATTTTTTTCGTTGTTGACTGGAAAGATATTAAGCGATGTATTATGAGATCACGTAATTGCTTAAGCATTATGCATATCTACAGTCTTGAGATCTTTATTTTTTGATACAAGGCTACTTTTTTTTATTTGAAAATTCCGATAGTTTAATACACGAGTCTATTGTGAAATCAGAAAGAGAACGAAGCGATTTTTAAAAATAAATTTAAACTTTAATTGCTATTCAAAAGCTGTTGAAAAAAAGCTGGCGTTTAAAAACTTCTCTAAAATTTGTGGTAGTATAAGTTTAAAAACTCATAACAATTAACAATCAATGGGTTTTACATTTTTCAGAGCTAATTAAAAACTTCAGTTCCTCATTCTCTGTCTAGCAATTTCTTAAATGCCAGAACATATCGGTTCACTAAGTAATGCATTTAGTTATGTACAGTTTGATTCAGTCGCTCTGATTAGGTATGTGTTTAGAGCGCATTCATACATAAGGCAGAATTCCATCTTTCATTGAATTACTGCAACCGCGAGTTATCCTGTTTTCTTTTCTTTTTCTTTCTTTTTTTAGCACAGTTAAAACTTCTTTTTACCGTTAAAAACTGCTGGAACTGCATTTATACTACGCTGTAACGCTTCTGATCGTCGCAACTTCTTTGTACAAAAGTGAAATAAGTTTTTTTTTAAGGACCAAAGAGTCTTGTAAAACACTGGAGAAACACTTCAATTGCCATTAGAGAACTCATATATTGTTGAACACTTTCGCAAAGGCTCTTTCTTCTAAAAGTCCAATGGTCATGTATAAGCACCAACCCTCTTGACTACATTTATAGTTCAATTAATTCTCTAGAGGATTTTTGAGGATGAACAAAAAGCAATGCAGTTGAAAGGGGAGATCTTAGGAGGAAGACTCGTTGTGTCCTGTCCAAAAACCCTGTTGTTTTTATCCGTAAATACTACATGAAATCGCTTGAATAAATAACTTGCAACTGAATTATTTGTGCTTTGTAGTTTTCTACCATCCGAAATTCCTCTACAATTAGTTTTAAAATTTCGAAAGAATTTTATAGCTAGATTGATAACTAACTTTTACCTATAGCAAATATATATATATATATATATATATATATGAATAATCTTTATTTTAATTCATTTTCTAAACGTAACGCTACAGTAAAATGTAGGTTGAATTTAAAGATTGACATTTATACAGTTGAAAACGGCACCCACATCTGGTATAGTGATTAGTGACGCTGACTGCAGTACCGTTGGGTCTCGGTTCGAGTGCCGGAGAAGGCATGGATGTTTGTAAATTTATAGTGCCTTTTTAGCATTGGGCCTTCGAGCCACAAGTCCTTTCTTAAGGTTGGTGGAAGGGAAAGAGAGGCGGAAGGCCCCTGGCCGCCCGCATTGTGTTCTCCCTCAGAATTGGGGGGAAACCGAACCAAATCTCTTACTGTCACCTGAATGGTGCTCAAAGCTATGGCTAACGACAAATGTAAATTATAGACAAATGTAAATTATAAGCCCCTTGAAACTATGACTTTTGTGGGACTGTATATGACACCATCAGACAGATGCCATTCAGTGGCGTAATGTACATCCTCGCATAACTGGGGTGGGGACTAGGAGTCTGGGGGGCCCAAATGTTATGGTTTTGCAATCCCTTGTAAGATCTGGTTTCGAGACCAAAACCCGACTTTGCAGAGGGGCCCTAATATTCTCCGTTACGCCATTGGTTGTAATAGAAACAACATAGTTGAAAATCAAAATCATGATGAGAATAAGCATTCCGCTTCAAAAAAGGAACAACTGTAATAATTACAATTGTATTTCTTGGTGCACATTTTTATACTTCGGAGGTAGTAAAGAAAAATACCTATCATTTTCAATGGAATAAAAAGATGTATTTCAAATACGTGAAAACACTTAAGACGAAACATATCGAACACGAAGTAATACAGCGGTCTCAGCAATCTACGTGTATTTTTATGCATTTTTTCTCTTAACACGAAACGAAAATCGCCTAACTCGAAAAGATTTCGCTTCTGGGAATGAACAAAATACGGAAAACACCAGCCGAAGTTTAAGAAGCTTCTGTATTATTGGACTGTCCCACTGTTTGTGCATCATCGGAAGAATTCATTGCGTGAGTGAGTGAATATTAACGTCGCACTGTTCAGCTACACGAGGGCTTTTGGCGACGGACCACATAATTTTGAACCATGGTGGACGACACCTGAGCTGGCACCCCCTCTCCTAACTACCACACCACACCAACGGGAAGACATTTGAGCTCTCGACAGATTTAACGTGCATCACGCCCTTATACGGCGGGTCTTTAGTGGAACAGAGCTCGAACTCGTGACAAGGTCAGCCACGATCTGATACCATGACCACCGCGACCATGAAGAATTCGTTGCGCTAGATAATTATAATGTGCGTACAACCCCAATTATAGCAGACAAAGACGATTTGGAGTTTGTTCAAAGCTCAAAAATATTATTGATTAGATTCTTTCGATGAAAATTAAATAAATTAGGCGAATCCTGTTCCCGCGTCGTCTGAATTGAGGAACAACATGAAAAGTATGCGCATTTATTTAGATGCACATTTCAATAGTGAAATGAATAACAAAAGGGACGACATAAAGCAATTTGTTGACAATTAGATGTTAAAAAAGACACAATGCAACGACAATATCAGATTATTTCCCAAAAACTCAACAAATGCTTAATTTGTCAAAAAACTTGAAAGTTTTACATTAAATTTCTTTGTGAATGTTTTGGTTTCATTGATTTTTTATTAAATACATACTTATACATATCTATGTAAATAAAATGAACTCTAATAAACTTTATTTTTTTGATAGTTGTTTTTTTCTGCAATATCCTTTTAACACGAAAAAATATTTCAGTTCTCTCAGTTTCGTATTAAGCGATTTTCCCTGTAGTTTTAATTAAGCATAGAAAAATAAAATTGAAAATGAATCCAATTACGAGCTCAGAAATAACTTCAAAATATTTCGACTGATGAAAAATATATCCACCACAGTTAATTTTGTTATTAAAATCGAGTTAAATTTTAGTAAATTTTAACTACATGAACGTAGGGAGTTTTTTACTTTTTGGTCTTCTTTTCGTCATTTCTTAAACATTCATTCTACATAATATCATAATATAATCTAGATAAATGCAAAAAAAGGGGAAAAAATCTGATGAGAAAGTCAAGTTAGTGCACACACACATTAACAGTTACAGAATAATATATACTGTTAAAACTTATGCAACATTTTCTGCACAAGTAAAACAAGAAACAATAAATACGAGTAAACTGGTAAATTTTTAGAAATTTAAAAAAATTTCATAAAAAATCGGGTTCTCTAAACTATTCGTAAAGGGGGAAAATGTAATGTTATCGTATTGTTTTTGAAAAATCGTAATCGAAATGGATATTTAAGGATGCAATATTCACTAAAATGCGCAGTCTGTATTTAAAAAAAAATGTTATGATACTGGAGGCTAAAATAGAATCAAAAGAGAATTTGATTTTACAAGATGAAAATGCTGTAAACCATTTCATACGAAACCGACAAATAGAGAAGAGACAGATTAAAAATTCTTCAATTTCATTAGAATCAGATAAAACACACGCAAAAAAATATTCCAGAGAAAAAATTCTCAATCATGGATTAATTTTCTAAAAATATTTATATAAAAGTTTTAACTTGATCTCTTACCAGCAATTCATATAGTCACATCAAAATACGAATAAAGATTCCTCTGCCGTAGAATCACTTAAAAAATCAAATGATAAAGATAATGCGATCGTAAAAACATTTGCTCGAAACATGCGTGAGTCTTTCAGAAAGTTTAAATTCTGTTAATAAACGACAAGAATTTGAAAACGATTTCCTCCTTTCGTAATAATGCGATGTAAATGAAATCAACCATTTTTGAGCAGGAAATGAAGTGGCCATTACAGAAAATATTAAACTATAAAAAATAATTCAAATTTAATTTTTTGTTGTTGTTGTTTTGTTGTTGTAAATTCAATTATGAAGGGGAAAAAATATGTGCTGGAAGAAACGAATCGATGTTGTTAATCGTCATCGGTCTTTTAAATATGACCGAGTATACAAACATTCAAAATCGTCTGTTCTTTTTTTAAAAAAAACAAAACAAATATTTAAGGTACAAGAACTAACCAGATTAATATTTGATAGCAATGACACACATTTATTTTTTAGCTCGATTAAATTTCACAAAAAAGAAATTTCCAAAATAGTACATTAATCGGGAAAAACAATAAATACGGAATATGGAAAAAAAAATTCTACGGCTTTTCAAGTGGTTATATGGAGATAATAAATTTTCGTTATCATTCTCATTCTATTAATTTCGAAATAAAAACATAGATTCCAAAATCAAAAAGCGATCCGTCACTGCCATGCGCACAATTTACCTGTTCTCACGTGAAGTGGTGCACTGAGGTGGATGCGATCGACCACGTTGGTTCGTCGTACCCTCCTGCATCCAACGGTCACATATCCGCATTACAGTTGTTACTACGGATTTCCCTGAAAGATAATCCACAATCTCGGTAGGCCACTATCCTTCCTCTGTCGAACTCGGATACTTGATCAAAAGTTGATCGCTGTTTTTTACGAGACATAACTGTCGTGCTTTGAAAAAAAAATTGCCGAACTTGAAATCGTCGAAATCTCCAAACCTTAAATAGCGCTTTGAGGTGGCACCACAGGCGCGCGTGATGTGTGTCTGTGCTGAAATTCTAATCATTTGAATATCTCACCTCCGATAATGCATGTTGTAAATTGCATGTTATTTGCATGCTTATTTCAGGGTGTTGCATTTACGGTGGCCAGCAGTGTATTTTAGGTAGATCGTCAAATGTAACCATCTACGATCTTAGAAGGATTGAAGTCGATGCCGCTTATATGTATTGAATTATATAAATGAGTTTTATTTTAAAGTAATATATATATAATTAACAAATTTATTATTATCATTATTATTTCAAACTGTATTTAAAAAACGTGAGGAAATTCGGAACTTCACACATTTCCACCTTACTTTTATCGCGTAATTTTAACTGGTAATGTGTAACGAAAATTTTTCCCTGCCGTGCCATAAAAAGTTAACTTCATAAAACATTTAAATGCTTATGACTGTGGGAAGCAAACTTTTTGATTTAATATAGTACTCGAAAGAATTTTTTTTATTCATTCATGCTTAGTTTTCTCTCCTGGAAAATATTCTCGTATATTTTTTAGTTGAAATATTATGCATTGTTAGTTGAAAAATTATATGCACATTATATACGTTTGAACACACACTGTCCTTTAAAATTAATTCATTTCCATTTAAATTCACTCATTAGAAATGTGTTAGTTTTTTCAAAACATCGCCCATCATCGTGCTAGAGATACAAATTGCTGTTAATTCTTGAAAACAATGCATTCATTTTTTTTCTTTAATTTTTTAAAAGTATATATTCACTAGCCATTACCCACCCGCTTCACTGGGTATTTCACGATGTTGTATAAATGTATACTGTTTACATATATATTAATGCGACGCCGGTTTAATTTAAATTGATTTAATTTATTATTATCCATTTTATAATACCCAGGTTCTAATTTATCATTTGGCGTCACACTATAGCTTAAGTTTAAACATTAGATCTTTTAAGACAAATAAACAGTACACTAAATTAAAGGCCGGTTCTTTAAAGTAACAATTAATTTATTAAACAATAAGATTAAATTTAAGTGACACATAACTGAATACTACTTAGCTTTGAAAGAGGGAGAGAGCGACGGATGGGGTCGACCTCGGGTAGCAAGTGCGCTTCCCGACTGTGGAGGTTTTTTCTGGCAGACGAAGGAGTAAAAAGCCCCGAGAATTCGCGCGCCAACCCTTATATAGGTTGACCACACCACACGGAAAATCATCCGCTTCAAAGTTCTGGCCGTAAATTTTACAATTCCGATTGGGCAACAAGCTGTGCAAGGATACAGCTTCGCCCGCTATAGAGTCCGTTGACCTGAGGCACCCCCACATTCCTTTTAAATCCGTTTCCTGTAAACAGGGCAAATGTACAAACTGCCGTTGTAACTTTGGGGACCGGCGACCTCCCATCACTCCTCCCCTCTTTCAGATTAACAAAACTAGAAATAAAGAAACACACAAAAAAATTCATTCATGAAAATGTAAATATAATAGATGCAATAGCAACCATAGTTCAAACAGTCCCGTCGTCCCTCGTCAAACTCCTGGTCAAGAACGAATGTCCACTTCCTGAAGAATGGTAACTGAAACATCCAATCTTAATGAAGACTCCTGAGGCTGTGTGAAGCATAACGTCACATGTAATTCTGTAACTGCAACCATGACAACAGTTCAACAGTCCCGTCGTCCGTCATCAAACTCCAGGTCAAGAACGACTGTCCACTGAAGCATAACGTCACAGTCCTCAGCACCATAGAGACGTAGTTGTTCTATGCAGTAAATCTCTCGTGAAATGAAGAACCGGTGGGTCTGAATATTTTATCTAGAGCTAAAATTGATATTAACCACATACAACATTATGTCCTTTAAGCATCAAATCAAAACATGAAACAAACTGTATTAAAAAAATTTGAGCTAGAATTCATTAAAAAAAAAACTAAGTACAAAATTTTATCTCGCTAAAACATCAAACATGACATAAAACAAGTGCATAAAAAAATTCTGAGCTAAAAATTCATTAAATAACCAATGACAACAATGTCTCACTTAAACATCAGAAAACGACATGACACAAGTTGCATAGTTATAAAAAAAAAATTCCAGCGGAAAGTATGCGAATTAAATGTAAGAGAAAAACCAAAATTTCAATATCGAGTAGCTCTGAGAGAAAAGTAACAAACAACAAAAAAGGGGGGGGGGAATGTCGACCCTATAGAGAAAAAGAGAGGATGAATATCTGATCTCACAAAGCGCCGGAGTGAACCCACATCCAGTTCCACCCCTGGACCGCGGCAGGGGGGGTGGGTGAACAAAAATGCTCCGAGTAGGAGTGCGCCGGAATGACATGGGCAGAGATGGGACGTCCTCCCCTATCGGCCAAGAACGCCAAGACTCAAACCCCACACAACACCTCCAAATCAAATTTTAACAGAAACAAGGAGAGGGGAAAAAAATTACAACAAATCAAGCGCATTTACGAAGGCCAATGCCCTAACATGCTCTACATGTCCACATAAAAATCGATATAACCAATACCCACTCCCCAAACACAACATCGCTCCAACAATTAAACTCTCATCTCAACCAGAACAGCAGATTAACAAAAAAAATTGACAAACCCCAACATACCAGAAAAAAAAAAAGAAAACTAAATTTCAAGCGCAAACGTAATGAACACGTAATAACTATTTCCGTCAAAACTTAACCTTTTTCCTTACACTTTAATAGCTCTAAATTCAAATACTGCACAAATGAACATTTAACCAATTTTTTTTTCTCAAAAACTACTAACCTTATCACTTCAATATCTCAAATTCCAAGTACTACAGCCATAAACACCTAATCAATTACTATCAAAATTTAACACAGTTAATTTCTCTAATTTAAGCAGTGCAACATCTAACGAACTTTTATCGGAAATAACATCTTCATAACACTTAAATCGCTCAGAACAGTAAGCATAATCAATTAACTGAACCACTTCAAACATTCGGGCCAAAAAAAAACATTGGTAACTAGCAACGAAACACGTACTCCATATGACAATATACACTCGAATTAATTAAACGGAAAAAAGAATTTTGAACACACTAAAATCCACAATACAAACATATCAACACATAAGAAATTGAGATCATAGCTAGATCAGTTAAGATAATGAATACACACATACATATACCAACAAAGAGCATAAGAAAAATATATTAACAACATCTCTAAGTATCTAAATAATAATAAAAAAAAATACTACAAGAAAAAAAATTTCACAACTGAAATAGCACACATAAAATTTTTTTCCCACATGTTTAACAGATTAAGTAGGACTATTATTCGGTGACCCATCAAGAAAAAAATTCGACATCAGATGATGTAAAAGAAAAAAAATTTCCGACGACTGGTCCGGCACCAAATGATGGTGCAAAGAAAAAAAAATTTAAAATCCTGTCACGGTACCATTATAATGGTACAAAGAAAAAAAAATTTTAATATCCTGGTCACTGCACCAGATAATGCGACGCCGGTTTAATTTAAATTGATTTAATTTATTCTTATTATCCATTTTATAATACCCAGGTTCTAATTTATCATTTGGCGTCACACTATAGCTTAAGTTTAAACATTAAATCTTTTAAGACAAATAAACAGTACACTAAATTAAAGGCCGGTTCTTTAAAGTAACAATTAATTTATTAAACAATAAGATTAAATTTAAGGTATCCGACTAGGTTGAAAAAGTGTTTTTTGACAAAAAGGTCGATTTTTTTTTATGATTGTAAAATCAAGCCCCAGCCTTTAAGATTCCAAAACAGTCTTTATTTTAATTTTACGTAAATTAGAACTCTAATTATAGCAATTTAAATAAGTCATAGTAGTTGAAAACGAAACCGGAAGTAATGTAATCTGGACCGGAAGTGAGCTACATATGCAGTGTTTAATTATTATTTCCCTAAAATGAAGTTTCAAAAACCAAATTTTAATTATCTGCTTACTAAGCCACAGTTTGCTAATAATTATTTCAAATAATTTTGTTGCAAACGATTGGCAGCGGCATTTTAAGACTATCGCTATTTCGTGTTTGTTTACATTCGACGTTAGATTTACCACGCCTATTTTAATTCTTTTTTTTCTCTATTTTGCTTTATTTTTAGAATTTAAATTATTTTAATTTAATCTTTAATTTATTTTACCTGAAATCATGGGTAAATGTCGCTCATATCGTCCCCGTAAAAGAAAGTTTCACGGAAACCAAAATACAAGCACTGAAACTGCTTCATCTAATGAAGAAATTATGACCGCCAGTTCACTGAAGCTGCAGCAATGCAATGAGGTAAGTAATGAGGTAAGTAACATTTCAGAACGTTTAACTGGAAACAGATTGATTGATCTGGAAATTTTAATTGGTATTTTTTTTTCCTTATTGTGTTGCCCAACAAAAATGTGTACAGCAGGAAGCCTTTATCTTGTAGAAGATTCAAGGTTTGGATTATCTTCAAACTTTTCTTTGCACTGCAAAAATTGCAGTTTCATATCGGCATTTTGTACTTCTAAAAAGTTAGACAAAATGAATGAACTTAATTCTCGTTTTGTTTATGGATTAAGATTGATTGGTAGAGGTGTTTCAGCAGGAAGAAAACTTTGTGCTGTTTTGAATCTACCTCCCTTTCTCTCAAAGCTTGCATTCCGCCAACAAGAAAAAAAAAAAAAAAAACTCCTCAGTGCTGCTATTTCCATTGGAGAAAAAATAATGAATGACGCAGCAAAAGGTATTAGGCAATTTAAAAAATCTATACATGGTATTGTAAATTGTGGTGTTTCGGTGGATGGTACCTGGCAGCGTCGTGGTTTTTCTTCGCTAAATGGTTGTGTTAGTGCAATATCTGTTGATACTGGGAAAATTATTGACTTTGAAACTTTATCTCAGTTTTGTAGAAAATGTAATTCAAAGACGAAACAACAAAATGTGAAATTGCAGTGTAATCATCATAAAGGATCTTCCTCCAGCATGGAACCGGTTGGGGCTTATCGTATTTTTGAGAGGTCGGAAGATCATAGAATGTTACGATACACTGACTATTATGGGGATGGGGATTCCAAAGCTTTTGATGCCGTGAAGGACATTTACGGGAAAGATTCTGTTACGAAGCTAGAATGTATAGGGCATATTCAAAAAAGAGTTGGAACAAGGCTTCGAAAATTGAAAAGCAGAAATAAAGGTCTCGGGGGGAAAGGTAAATTAACTGATGGTTTAATTAATAAGTTACAAAATTACTATGGGATTGCTATTCGAAGCAATATTGGGAATTTGGAAAAATGCAGTCTGCTGTTATTGCTGCCTTTTTCATTGTTGCTCATCAAAACATCAGCCAAAACATGGACAGTGCCCTGTCGGAGATGAAAGTTGGTGTAAATTTCAACGGGCTAAAGCTTCAAATATTGTGTACCAGGATAAATCTTTGGGTCTGCCACAAAATATTATTAACACGATAAAGCCTGTTTATATGGATTTGTGTGACAGAAATCTTTTAAAAAAATGTTTACACGGAAAAACTCAGAATCCGAACGAAAGTTTTAATGCAATTTTGTGGCAGATATTACCAAAAGAAGTTTTCGTTGAGCATCAAACATTGCGTTTAGGAGCAAATATTGCTGTTGTGCAGTTTAATAATGGCTTTCAGGGATTAATATCCATATTAAATGAAATGGGTATTGTTTCGGGGTATTATACTATACGGGGACAAAAAATCTTCGATAATGAGCGTATTGCAGACTCAAAACGTCACTCACTGCCAACAGCAAAAACCTGCAGAAGAAAACTTAGGGCCATTCGAAAAAAAAAAGAAACATAAAAATTGAGGAAGAAGAAGGAATTACCTATAAAACTGAGAATTTTAAGTTGTTTTTTTAATATATACTTTATGTAACTTATAAGTATATTTTTTTAAATGTGTTTTTTGAAAAATGAAATTTTCACGATAATTTTTGCACGAAAACTGGGATATCTCCAGAACAATTATATAAAATTTAATGAAATTTGCAACACTTATGTTATAAGCCCTTGAGAGTGTAGCAAACCGCAGTTTTTAAGATACTTACACTTGATAACATTTTATAGTCCTTTTTAGCATAGAATAAAGAGTAATTTTGACGAAAAATCATTAACGTGAAGTTCGAATGCTTATTAAATATTTATTTTTGAAAATATTTTTTAACCTGCGGTTTGCGACACTTCAGGTGGATAAATAAATGTATCAATGCAATTAAAATTACATTATGTCCAATATATATTTTTTTACGCTGTTTTTCCTGAAATTGAAATTTTTTTAAAAATTTTATTAAAATAATTTTTTTTTTTCAGAAACAGAGGTGATGCATGGTATTTATTTCATAATTATAACTCTTTAGGCCTATTTATGTTCTTTAAAATAATAAAATTCTTCTGATAATCAATTTTGAAAAAATTGGTCTTCGAACCTAGTCGGGTGCCTTAAGTGACACATAACTGAATACTACTTAGCTTTGAAAGAGGGAGAGAGCGACGGATGGGGTCGACCTCGGGTAGCAAGTGCGCTTCCCGACTGTGGAGGTTTTTTCTGGCAGACGAAGAAGGAGTAAAAAGCCCCGAGACGAAACGAAACGAAAATTAGATGAAGCGGGCGACAGCGAAAAACTAAGCGCTTTTGCCCAGAATCCCGGAGAGAGGGTGGAAAAGAAAAACCGTTATCAGAGCAATGCCCCCGGAGGGGTCAAAAGTCGAAAGAGGAACGCAACGGAACGAAAACAACAAGTGACGTCACGAAGCGATGACTGAAAGAGCGCAGGAAGGAATGTGGCCCGAGGGCAACGAACTGTACACTGAAGAACCAAGAGGGGAAAACGACGATTCGCTTTTCAATTGATCCCAAGTTTCGAGAGAAAAAATGCAAAGGCGTTTGAATGTAGTGAAGTGTTTGAATTAAGTATTACTGTTGTGTTTACGGCGGTTTTAAAGGCAAAAGCCACTTTGTCGTTTTATATGCAAAATTTTTCGCGCGCCAACCCTTATATAGGTTGACCGCACCACACGGAAAATCATCCGCTTCAAAGTTCTGGCGGTAAATTTTACAATTCCGATTGGGCAACAAGCTGTGCAAGGATACAGCTTCGCCCGCCATAGAGTCCGTTGACCTGAGGCACCCCCACATTCCTTTTAAATCCGTTTCCTGTAAACAGGGCAAATGTACAAACTGCCGTTGTAACTTTGGGGACCGGCGACCTCCCATCAATATATATATATATGGCTTAATGATATCTAGCATTAAGAATTCGATTGTATTGAAAAATATATTTATAGCTGTAACTCTCGCCTCTTGATATAAAAAGGACATAACTTATATAATATCTAATTTCTATTTATATCCAAAATAGAAATAGAAAGATTTTTTGTGCTCACTTAATCTAATAATCAAGTGGATTTCTACCAAAGCAACTTTCAGTGGATCTCTACTCCATAAAATAAGCATGCGCGCTAAATTTCAAGTCTAAATCTAACAGAGCAAAATCGGAATTTTTATCATCACTACCTCGTTAAGAGCATTCTTAGCGGATTCCAATTCAACAAAAGAAGCATGCAAACCAAGTTTTATTATTATAGTCTTAGCAGTTCGAAAACGGAAATTTCGTCTATCAATACGCCCCAATAACTCTCTCCGCTTCCCCCTGGAGTTGATTTCCGTAAAATCCATTCTTAGTGGAACTCTTTTCAACTATAAAGAAACGTGCTCAACAAATTTCAGGGAAATGGGTTAAATTCAAAAACAGGATTTTTTCTATTACACGCCTTAATCCCTCACAATCCCACTACTTTGGGGGTCCGTTTTCGCAAAACTCTTTGTAAGAGGAACTCTATTCCATGAACGGAAGATACCTTCTAATTTTCAAGCAGGTGTTTCTATTAGTTGAAAAGTGGAAATATTTATCTATTATATATACGCCCCTTAATCCCCCTCAGTGACCCTTGGGGATCAATTTTCCCCAAACCTATTTTGTAGCGTATCTCTATACCATGAAAGGAATCCGCTTACCAAATTTTAAGACTGTACGTCTAATAGTTGAAAAATGGAAATAATTATCTATAACGCCACTTAAGCCCCGCAACGCCACTTAGGAAGCGATTTTCACAAAACCCATCTTATAGCAGATCTCTACTTATTGAATGGAATCAATTTTCTCAATTTCAAGATTTTACGTCTAATAGTTTAAAAAAGCAGTTAATTGCCTATAACGCCCCTTAATTCTCTACAACGCCACTTGGTGGTTGATTTTGACAAAACCACATTTTGTAGCGGATCTCTACTCTATGAAAGGAATCCCGCAAACCAAATTTCTAAACTGTATTTCTAATAATTAATAATGGAAATAATTATCTATAACGCCCCTTGGGGTTCGATCTTTGCAAAATTCGTTCTTAGCTGATGTCTACTCCAAGAAGGGAACCTACCTATATATATATATATACCAAATTTCAAATCTGTAGGTTTAATAGTTCCGGAGATATCGTGATTAGTCAGTCAGTGAGTGAGTCGCTTTTCTCCTTTATATATAGATTTAATATATTTATTACTTCATTTAGAACAGCAATCATGTCAGCTTAATAAGATAAACTTCGCAACCATATTTCATCACATAATTATAGCGCAATGACATAATTTAAAATTAATCTGAATTCTAAATGTAAAAACAGGGTCCCCTGTATTTTCTAGCTAATTCTGCTCATAATACAGCAAATCTGGAATTTAATTATCTTGTTTTTATAAAATTTATCATTTTCATAGCATCATTTTAGACAGTATTAAATGCATCCTTTATTCATTTTACTAATGTGATACACTATTCCAAATAAGATGTTATGAATAAAATTCATTTTTAATTTTTTTAATTGTTCTATTCATTTGTATGCTTATTACAATCGAAAATGGGAAACTGGCTCTCATTAGCAAACAACAAACAATTCAAGTAAAATATTAGCTGTTTTATCATTGACTTGGGAGATCTAACTCAGTTTTCTATTCCTTGGTATCACATAAAATCACTTTTTGCAGAATGGCCTTTAAAACCAGCTAATCTGAGTACTTGTGCAGTAGTTTCAGGCGAAATGAAAAAGGAAAACTATTGATTAAATTCTATAGAAACTTTTACAGAGCTCAAACGTATAGATTCTCCACATTTCTTTAAACTATAAATCTTTTCTTTTTTCGAGTTACCTTTATAGGATGGATAATTTTACACTTGTTATAAATTCTATTTTCCTTTCTCAAAAGCACTTTATAAGCAAACAGTAAGCAGTCCAGCTGGATATCATTACTAAATTAGCACATTTATAATAAAAAAAAGTAAATCGAATTGCATTTATAGTTTCCTTATAATTATTTTTGCTGCATAAGCAAACAAAACTACCTCGAACGTTACTTAAAACCTCAATTGAAAACAACAATAAAATAAGTTGCTAAATACATTAATGTTTAATAATTTATTTAAAAGTATGAGAATATCGAAATTCGAAAATTAGGTATTCGATTACCTTATTTTTAAGTAGCATTCTTTTCTCTTCTTCTGCAGTGTCTCTCACACACTCAGAAAAATGTTCGCAAACTTGCAATTTCCTAAAAAAAATTTATGTTTCCGACTAATAAAAATTAATGTATTGGAATTGCAATTTTTAAAATAAAATCTGCAACTTGCTCTTAATGAATAATCAATTTTTAAAGCATAGTATAACTATTATTTTGAAAAAATTTAATTAAAAACTACTAAACAATTACGCAAAGAAATTCTTCGTACACTTTAAAAAATCTGATCTTAGATCTTTTTATCAAACGTGGTTACTGCAGCGAATCTTACTGCAGCATATTTTTTTATTTAAAAAATGAGCGCAAAATAATTGAGCAATTTATTCGCAAACGATGTCCGAAGACCAAGTTAATGCAATAAAAACGCCAGCTGCCTGTATGAAAACGGTCTCCGAAGACAGGGTACAGCTATGTAGACACAATAAAAATATCAGCTTCCTAAATGAAGACGGTGTAAGTAGACAAGGTAAAGTTATGCGTCAGCATCCTAAGCAAAAATGGTTTCCTAGATAGGGTAAAGCTTAACGTCAGCATCCTAAGAAAGGATGGTTTCTAAAAAAGGTAAAGCAACGCGTCAGCATCCTAAGAAAGGACGGTTTTCTACGACAGAATTAAGCAAAGCATCAGCATCCAAAGCAAGGACGGTGTCTTAAGACAGGGCAAAGCTAGGCGTCAGCATCCTAAGTAAGGACGGTCTTAAAAGACAGGGTAAAGGTATATGGATCTATTAAAAACGTGAGCTTCCCACGTGAAGACGGTTTCCTAAGACAAAGTAAAGCTATGTTAATACAACAACAACGTCAGATTCCCCCTGTATTTTCTCAGTAAGGCTTTAATGATATAATCGGTACACAATCGCACAGTATTAGTGAGTTTGAAATTGTGTTTTATATTTATTTCTAGACATTTCCAAATGAATAGACACTTTTTGATTCGAAATTTGTTTTCATATGTAAAATTAGTTTTAAAATATTGGGTGCCATTTAGAGAACAAATGTTTTGGTTCGTCAATTCACAAGCATCTTTTACTGAAGTATGATAAATTTAGAAGAATGTAGTGCAATTCAATTGCGTTCATATTAGATACTAATTTAATATTAGGTCGTTACCCGCCAAATTATTTCTAATTTTCGCCAAGATGGGGGATAACATTACAATATGGTTATATTTATTTTTATCGCTAAAATTATTTTTATTTTGCTAAAGTTTAGTATAGGATCCTTACTTTTTTCCTTTATTTTTACTGTGGTAACTGTATTAATTTTAAGCAACTCAGTTTTTTAAAAAATATTTAACCATTTTCATATTGATCCCTATTTTGTTGCAGTATTCCATTTTTATAATTTCCGTTGGAGGATGGATGCCTCAGAAATTACTGATGAGTATCCGGATTATTTTTTAAAAAGAGTATGAGAGAATTCCATGTTAAATTATTACGTATTAATAGATTTAAAATTTCGCTCTTTTGGTCAATTTTGTTTTTTTTTAAGGAATTGAATTTCTTTTTTTCAAACTTAGTTAAGATTTTACTGCTTTCGCCCATTAAGGGAAATGTGATAGATCTGGTAAAGATATATACATAAGTATTCCAAGTGATATTCCAAAATCAAGAAATAAGTAAAGTCAGTTTTCAAAGCGAGATTTCTATTTATATAATATTATCAATATCTTTGTGTTCTTTAAAACTAAAATTAAGTGAATAAACTCATTTTCGTCGCACGTATTTAATATCAAAACTTTCTGCCTTTTTTGTCTCCAGCAGTGCTACTGTAGCACGAGGTAATATGTATTTCAATAGACAAATAGATTATTCCGACTAGGACATGCCAGATGAAACTGGGGTCTTGCAAGGGGAAAAATGTAGAAAACCTTTTCAACTTTTAAATGCAATTAGATGGAAAGATTCCAATTTATTACTGCTAATCTGTTCATTTATTTCCAATATACAAAAATATTAAAAATTCTCTCCCCCTCTACAAATCCTTTAAATTATTTTTCCGATTTCGAAAATTAATCTCATTATAAGCTAAGGAAAAAACTCCAATGAGCTTAATTTCTTTCGCATACAGAAACTCTTGCTCCAAACGGTGAAGAGATTTTTGTTAAAAAAATTATGTTTCAGCATTTTTCCAAAACCGATTTTTTTCCCACTTTTTAAAATGATTTTGTTCGCGACAGAGTATATATAACCTCCATTTCTTAAATAGAAAAACTCTACAATTCAATGATATTGATACTCCTTTATTTGCAGTACGTATCTTTTTTACTTTGAATATATACTAGCAGGGTTATTTCATATTATTTTGAGCCATTTGATTAAAAAAATACTTATTAAATATAATACAAAATAACACGAAGTGTGTTTAATGAAGTTTGAGATTTACGAGATAGCGTTTTGTTTGCAGGTATTGAGTGAATATTAACGTCACACTATTCAGATACACGAGGAATTTTGGCAACGGACCTCGTCATTTAGAACCATGGTCAAGTGACCGGGACAACACCAGAGTGGGCATCCCTCTTGCTAACTTCCGCACCACACCACACCAACGGGAGGACGTTTGGGCTTCGATAGTTTTAACGTGCATCGCGTCCCTACACGGCGGGTCTTTACCAATTGTCAAAGAATTTCGGATGGTAGAAATCTCCAAAGCAAATAATTCAAAGACAAGCAATTATTCACACGATTTCATTTAGTATTTTTGGATAGGAGACAGTGAGTCTTTCTCCTACGATTTCCCCTTTCGGTAGTATAGCTTTTTGTTCACCCTCAAAAATCCTCTCGAGAATTGACTTAAAATGTAGTCAAGAGGTTTGGTGTTTACATGACCATTTTAGGGCTCGTCATTGGACACATTTTCATTTTTCATTGTTTAGCTAAAACGCAATTCGAGTGAATGAATGAATATTAACGTCGCACTATTCAGCTACCAGAGGGTTTTTCGGTGACGTACCTTGTAGTTTTGAACCATGGTCAACTGACGAGGACGACACCTGAGTCCGCACCTCTCTCCTAAATTCCACACCACACCAACGGAAGGATGTTTGAGCCCAGACATATTAAACATGCATCATTCCCTCTGCAAGGTTGGTCTTCAGCGGTACTAGGTTTGAACTCATGACACACCGGCCACGAGTCCGTTACCTAGGACAATCGATTCCATGGAAAATAAAAATTTAAAGCTTGAGCTGCTAAATTAAGTTTTGACCCTCATTTTATCGGTGAAAATATGACATATCGATATGCAATGTGAGACATTTTTAGCTAGAGTTTTATGTGCTGTAGGAAACTATAGTGAACAAGATCATGTCATTATAAAAATGAAATTTACACGAAATCAAAATTTTGTGTGTGTCTGTTGAATGGTTGCATATTCCGGGAAGAATTCTATTCGATTTTTATTCTTTATAATCAAATATACAAGCAATGTAGCATTTATAAAAAGAGGTACTTTTGCTCATTTGAAATCATAGAGATGGTTCCAAAAAAAAAACACGAGAAAAAGGAAAAGTATATATTAGATGGCAATGAATTACTTCTTTGAATTTTATGAAATGGTATCATACTATTTGAGGGCGACAAATAATACTTATTCAAAATAAAAATCAACATTTTTTAAAATAAAAAAAATAAAGAAAAAAAAATGAACGAGTCGGTCTAAGTTGTATAAATTCGCTAATGACTTTATAATTGCTTTATGAGAATAGTACTTTTAACTTTTAATCCCCCTTCATAAATTGAGTTCGAGGAAGCTATTTTCCATTCTTATAGGTTTAAAACATGCTTTTATAAAATATTCTTCTAAAAAATCCTTATTCTTCGTGATATACAGATTGATTGATTGTTTGAATATTAACGTCGCACGAGGGCTTTTGGCTTCGGACCACGTAATTTTGAACCATGATCAAGTGACGTGGACGACACCTGACCTGGCACCTCCATCTTCTAACTACCACACCACACCAACGTGAGGACGCTTCATCTCTCGACAGATTTAACGTGCATAGCTGCCCTACACGGCGGGTATTTAGTGGTACTGGGCTCGAACTCGTGACAAGACAAGCCCCGATCCGATACCTATATCACTCGGTTACCGCGGCCTTTTCGTGATATACAGATATCTCTCTCAATAAATCACACTAATAACGAAAAATACTGTTTTACATACTACATCAACTTCGGTATATCCATAAAAAAACTAACTGCTTTAGAAAGGTTGCATTTTCTTATAAGCTATATAAAACATGTTTTTCTTTTTTTCAAAATGTTTGCAATAGATTTCTCTATTTTTGTTATTTAATTCGAATATTGACAAGAAACTCAATATGAACAAATTTTAATGATAATGCAATATACACAGTTTAAATAAAATCAATCCTGAAACACTGCGAAAGAAATAATTAAATGAAATCATGAAAATTAGATTTGTTCCTCTTTTACCATCGTTGATTCGTTCAATTTCAATGAAAACCAAGAAATTAACATTAATATGCGCAGTTTTTAATCGTCATCGAAGTTAAAATTAGAGTCGGGAATCGTCTGCTCTTTCTTTTTTAACGAAACATTTACGTTTTAATGATTATCTAAAATATTATATTTTAGACAAATGAATTCAGCACACTAGAACCTTTCCAAATTTTCATATAAATAATATAGATGTTAAGAAACCAATTGAATGCAATGTTTCGCGACTTTTTAATATCGTAAATGGTAAATAAAAATAAAGCCATTGTGTAAATTTTGCAATAGAAGAACAGGGAAAAAAATTTCGGGATAGATTCTGTGTAGTCCTATTTAAGATATCAATGAAAAAAAAGAAAAGAATTTTATTCTCATTTTTTTATCCGTTTAAAGTGCTGAAATAAATGTACATTTTAAAATTAACACTATATTGCGCAAGGAAGTCATTTTGACTGCTTTTTAATTTCAATTAGAAAAAGAATTACGTATATAATGACAACATTTCTTAGACTTTGTTAGAATACATTTTTTTCCCAAGTGAAGTAAATTTTTTATTGTTAATATTTACTAATAAAATGTTATACGAGAGTAAATAATATAAAAAAATATTAAAAATTAATTTTAAACAAATTTCTTTACGCATTAGTTATTCTTTCCCGATGCAGTCATTTTGCCTGATTTTGGGCAACATAGGTATACCTATTGATGCGAAGCTATTTTAAACTTATTTAATTTCTATAACTTTGAACCCAGATTCCTAATTTCACATCGCATCATGACAATTAATTAAGTTAACTAATTCTAAAATTAAAACACTCATCTCACAATAAATCATACACTGATCGTATAGTTTTAAAACATTATTAAATTTATTTTTAAGCACAAGTATCTGGAAATTTACTTCACTACAAGATCAAAATTTAACTTAGCTTGAGAGAGGGAAAGTGCAAGAGAATGGACATGGTTGATGCCCGGAGTCTCCGGAGTTTTCGTGATTGTCTCTGGCTCTGGTATCGGCTCTGTCTCTCCGTCTCTCTGTGAAATCGGGGTGCGTCCCGTTTTATTTTACGACTTTTCACACAAAAATCCTAGAGCGGACTCTTTGTCTTGTCCACTTTAATTGTCTCTGATTGGTTCAGAGACCAGCGCAGAGTTACAGCATTCCAAAATCTATGGGTTTGATGAACTTTTTTGGAGCGCGGGAAATCTCTTGACGCACCCCGCAATTTATGGGTCTAGTGACCCCCAGGCGCGGGAACTTTCTGGCACACCCTTGCCGAAGGAATTTCCCTGTATATCCGGTGAAGGGGAATTCAAACGAATTCCAAAAAACTGACTTTGAAATTTTGAGGTCTGCTGAATTCAAACCGACTTTGAAATTCTGGCCTCCCATCACTATATTATATTTCAGTCTTTCTAGTGTTAAGGCATGAGACAACTATTGCTTTTTAAATGAATTTTTTAAAAGAAGTGTCACTCATTTACTTTCTTGTTTATGTTGGAGATCATATATACATATTCCCAAATTTAACATTAGTTACATTTGAAAAACAAGCCACATATTAAATTTGCTAAAATTCCAGCACTGAAAACATTTTGAATATACAGTGGACCACAAAAAAGTGTTCGTACACTTGCAATTTCTAATAAAATTTAATGTTTTCGACTAATAAAAATTAATATATAGTAATTGTAATTTGTTATGATACCTGCACCTTGTTCTTAATTGAATGACATAATCAATTTTTTAAAAATATTATAACTATTTTTTAAAGGCTTCTCGTACACTTAACAAATATCTCAACACAGCTTTAAATAGTGTACACTCATGTCCATAAATTAAGGATAATGAAGTTCAGACAAAGAAAGAGACAGAAGCAAAACAAATTTGACTTATTTGTAAAGTCTATTTATTAAACAAAAGGTAAAGTGCAAAAAAGATGCTATATGTTTGACATAATTAATAAAAATTGCGATTTTTACTCCCTGGAGCAGATTTCAAAAAATAACATATTTACAAAAAACAGTATAACATGGTTAGTATGATGGTTAATATGGAGTATGTCTCCCGGGCGGTGCAATATAGAACTTACAACGCCTAGGCATGCTGAGTATCAATTTATCAATCTGATCTTGGGGAATATTACACCACTCATTAAGCAATGCCGCCGAAGTTCCGGTAGACAGGCGGGAGGGGGTTGACGGGCTGCAATTCGTCGGCCAAGCATATCCCACACATGCTATATTGGATTCTTGTCCGGTGAGTATGCTGGCCAATCCATACGGGTGATTGAAGGCATTCGTCTACATTGTTTGCACGATGAGGACGGATGTTGTTATCCATAAACAGAAATTCAGCACCCATGGCGCTCCGAAACAAACGTACATGTTGTTCCAGAATGACATCCCGATAGATGTGGCCTGTCATCGTTACACTCTGAACATGCTGGTTAGTTCTGGAACCAAGAATAATTCACCCCAAACGAGCCATCCTGCACCACCGTAACGGTGTCGTTCAATGGCGTTCTCTTGGTGGTAACGGATACCTGGCGCTCTCCCTATTAAAGTCCGGCGAGAATCAGACTGCAAACTAAACCTGGACTCGTCGGAAAAAATCACACAAGACCACTGTTGTGGTGTCCACAATGCATGCTCTCTGCTCCAGGTTAATCGCAGAAGACAATGAGTTGCGGTAAGTTGAACACATCTGACAGGCCTACGAGCATATAGACCAATGTGTCCTAAGCGTCTGTACAGGGTCTGCTTTGAAACTGTCGTAGCGGTAGCTGAAGAGAACTGACGAGACAGGTCTGATGTTGTGCTCCATCTGTTTCTTTTGGCAGTAACTGCCAAATATATATATATATATATATATATATATATATATATATATATTTATATATATATACTGGCACTCATTCGGCGTTGTAACTCGGGGGCAACCTGTGCTGTAACATCTACTCATATTACCATTATTTTGGAATCGTTGCCAAAGCTTGGAGATGACTCTCTGGGCGATTCCAAGTTCCTCGGATACTTCCAGCTGAGTACGTCCACATTCCAGTCGTCCAATAATTCTACCACGTAAAAAATCAACCAAATGCTTCCTTTGTGCCATAATTATGCGGTTATTGCACTGAAAGGCTTTTAAAGCGCTTGTGAACAATTTTACTTCTTTGCCACCATTTTTTATAAACCCCTCTCTTACACTCTCGTCATTGTGACGTACTATCCGCGCACCATATGGTGGTTTCTTTTAATTTGCATATTCTTCTTCAAGATGTGTGTGATAATTCTACAGGTGAAATTTTTATTTTACAGTTCAATTTATGTGTGATTCTGAATTATCCTTAATTTATGAACATGAGTGTATTTCTTTTTGTTGAAATTTGATTCTGCTGTCATTTGCAAACGATTAAGTATTCATTACCCTTTATTTTGACCGTTCTGAATGTTTTTTTTTACTTAAAAAAATATCGGTCCGCCTCTTCCTTTTTGGGCACTCTAAACAGAAAAGGAGGAGGAGAAATGAAAGTCGCACACACGGAGAATCATGTATCATCCATAAAGCAAAGGATATGCATAATACAATTCGAAATTTATTAAAAAAGTATTTTACTATAGTAAAATCAAACGTAACTGTTTGATAAAATATCAATCTATTTTAATCTAAAGGACATTTCTATTATCAAAAAGGATTTATTTTAAAACAAGAACAGGTAATAGGCAAATACATTGTAGATTTATATATATATATATATAAATTTCCCCTCAAATAAATTTGAAATGAAAAAAACTTTAAGAACCTGATACTTAAAACTTTTTAAAAAAGAGTTGGTAGGCCACAACTTTCGTACTGGCGGGCCGCGTGTTGGACACCCTAGTCTACACTAAGGGATTTTCAACTTTTCACGCACGAGGGCCAAATTAATACATTTAGAATAATAAGTGGACCTCATCAATAAATTTTCAGGATCCGTGGGCCACACTACTGCCAAAAATTATTACAGTCGGGAAAATTATGTAAAAAACAAGTAATATAAAGAAAAAATTTCTAACTCCTACTAAGATCAACAAAGAAAAATTTTATTTTAGGTACTTTTCACTAAATAGTTACAATTAATAAAAATATGTAATGACAGAATCACAACATTAAGTGGTAATTAATTTTTATTAATTATCATTAAAGTATCGTATTGGTATTCAAAACAATCGTGTGTATAAAATTTCAGTTCGACTAAATGCTTTCAAACGTGAGAAAAAAACCTTTTCAAGTTTTGACACAAGTCGCCAAAATGGTCGCTAAGTCACCAACGTGGCTATATTTGTAATTCTTTAAATAATTAGTTTTAGTCAGTTAATTTTTATTAATTATAATTAAATTATTGTATTGTTATCCAAAATAATCATGTATATTAAATTTCAGCTCAATTGGGCGCTTTAAAATGTATTTTATTAACGATTGAAAATTCCACCAAGATAAATAAATAAATAAACAAATGAAAATATTTAGAGAGTGTGCGTTATAATAGTAGAAATTTAAAAAGTTTCAAAAAGTTAAACGTAGGTCGAATTAAAATGTCTTGCAAGCTTGTTAAAGATAAAAGTCCGTCATTTTCCGAAAATTTCTGAGATTTTATCCATATTCAGATTTTATTTTTATATTTAAGATACGGTGAAATTTTTGAAAAAATTCGTCATTTTCAGAAAAATAGATATCAAATGGATATCAAACACATCAGTGAAAGGTTTTAAATATCAAGAATATAGAATAAATGGAGTTTCTTACGACAAAACTATTATTTTTAAAATTGCCCCCAGTTCAAATGAATGGACACTAAAATGCTTTCAGTGGGCCATAGGTTGAAGACCCCATAGTCTACACATAGTCACATGCATTATGAATAGCACATACTCCAGTCTAGCTGTTTTAGCTGCGAGTTTTAATTCTTACGTGAAGGCGGTTACCCCAAAATGTCTCGGCGGTCTTCCTGTCAATCGTGATCGAGATTAATGCCCAACCCGGCTCTATACTCCGTTCCACCTCAAGTTGGCAGCGCTGGGAAGGGTATTCCGATTGAAAAAATAGTTCCAACTTGTTTCGGAATTTAAATTAAAGCAAATGCACAGAAAATTGTTAAAAAATATCATGTATTACTGAAATTGTGGGTTTAAAGATATAAGTTAATCTCATCTTAAAAGCATTTATTCTTTAATACATGTGAACGAATACAGTTAAAAAACAGCAACTTGATGGAATTACAGTTGGCTAAAATCTGGTTTTCAAGATTACATTCTTCCGAAACATTTAGCTCCAAATCAACGCCATTCGCTTTTCGTCTTTGCTATCGTTCATACGTACTATTTTGATATGTCGTGCGACAATCTTTTTTTTTTTTTTTTTTTGACATTTTAAATTTGTCTGTTTGTTTTAAATTATTGTAATAAATAAATTTTTTCTTTAAATTTAAACTTTTTGAACTGAATATATAAACTTTGCATATAATCTCAGTAACATATTTTTTGAAACATCCATCGAGATTTTTTTTCCAGACAAGATATACATTCTATCAAAGATAAGTTTTAATATTGATACTTTTTTCAAATTTTTTTTTAATCCCAAAATTCTATTATATGCTTCTGTAAATCTTAAGCTATCGTACATAAACGGCATCTACATGTAATGTGAATAGTTATTACAAACTAATTTAAAATAGTAATTTTGGAGAAAAGACGATTAATTCTTTATAAACAAGATAGAAGTTTGTATTTTATAAACAGATAGAAAAATGAACTTATGAAACTAAAGACATATGAGTCATTTATTTTGAAAGTGATATATATAAGTCACTTAAAATAGTCTATTCAATTATATACAATTATTACAATTATTTATTTATTACAATTATTATTCAATTCAATTGTATCAATTATTACAATTATTATTCAATTCAATTGTATCAATTATTACAATTATTATTCAATTAAATTGTATCAATTATTACAGTTATTCAATTCAATTGCATCAATTATTGCAATTATTATTCAATTAAATTGTATCAATTATTACAATTATTCAATTATATTATATTATATTATTACAATTATACCACTGAGCGTGGTACTTCATGAAAGATAAGTTAAGGACTTTGATAACATCTTTGGAGACTGGAGTCTTGTCAGACTCCTCCACTCTATATCTTGTCGCTGTCTGTCGCTGGGCATATGGCTCGCGAAGCGAGCCTCCATCCCATATCATAACCTGTGAATGGTGCCCGGGGAAGTAAATTGTCCTTAATTATGAGAGACACTCTGGCTTTCGTTGATAGTAGAGAGATGCGGTTAAATCAAAATTCAAAGTTAAAAAGTTCTTCCTGAAAAAGCTGTGGGGGTTCCTTATGATTTGAGAAGTGAACTGGCACTTGGCTGGCTGCCCTGAAGTTAAGATAACAAAATTGAATGGGAAGGTAGCCTGTGTGGGTATGCGGTAAATGTCAAATAGAAAATTTAGATTAAGTTATAGAAAAAATTTCGAAAGTAAAAGTAAAAAATTTAGCAGTTCATTTGCCAAAAGGTAAATGAGGTTAATAAATGTTAGGGAGGATTATAGGAGTCAAGGAGAATTCTCCTTGGTCTTTTAGTATTGTCATGGGGAGTATAATTTTCGAGATTAATGATGTGATAGTTATTTGTTTGAGGTAGTGAGTCAAAAAAGTTTATGGCAAGTTTTTGAATATAATTTTTAAAATTCTGAAGTTTTAATGCCTTGTAGATATCTGCATTTCTCATGTACATATTCGCATGAACAATCATGCGAATAGTTTTATTTTGGGAAATTTCAAGAGTTTTTAAGTTGCTTTTAGTGGCATATCCCCACACAGGACAACCATAACTCAAGATGGGCCGCAGGACGGCAGTGTAGAGAAGTACCTTATTATCTCTAGTCATTGTAGAATCCCGGCATATTAAAGGGTAGATTAGTCTTAGAGCATTCCGGAATTTGTTACGCGCATGTAAAATGTGTTGTTTCCAAGTAAGTTTACTATCAAGTAAGAGTCCTAGGTATATTGTGTTTTGAGACGATTGGAGTGGTGTGGAGTATAGTGTTGGCGGTGTTGCAGCTTTTCGTTTCCTTGTGAACAGCACTGCTACTGTTTTTTTTCTACATTTAGTTTAATTTTCCATGTGTTAAAGTATGTTTCTAGTAGTTTTAAGTGATTATTTAAATGTTTAGTGATGGATTTGTGATTTTTGAAGGTGGTAGCTATGGCAGTATCATCCGCATAAATGTTAAGACTTGTGTGTGGATGTGTTGGTATATCGTTAATGTACATATTAAATATAATTGGACCAAGCAAGCTTCCTTGCGGGGCCCCTAAATTGACTTTATAGATATTTGAGAGAGAATCTTTAACGCGGACTTGATAAGATTTGTTAGTAAGATAAGAGTTGATTAGGTGTATAAGAGCAGGTGGGAAATAGTTATAAGTTTGTAAATTAGTCCACCAATCCAGACTCGATCAAAAGCTTTCTGAATATCCATAAAAACAGCTCCAGTGGATCTGCCTCTCTGGAACCCAGAAGCAATTTTCTCAGTCAGTCTTAGGAGTGGGTGGCATGTAGAGAGTCTCTTTGTGAAACCAAATTGGTTTGGGTTAATAAAGTTAGATTCTGAAATGAAGGTGTTAATCCTATTAAGTATAATATGCTCAGTAATTTTACTGAGGGAGGATAGAAGGCAGATAGGTCTATAGCTTGAAGGTTGATGATTATTTTTGCCTGGTTTTTTAATTGGGAAAATTATTGCATTTTTCCAGTTGTTAGGAAAGTGTCTAAGTTTGAGAATTTTATTGATTAGGAAGGTGAGAGTTAGAATGGCTTTAAAAGGAAGCTTTTTAATCATTTTATTTGTGAACTTGTCAGCGCCTGGAGATTTATTATTTTTTAACTTTTTAGCATAATTAATTATTTCGATTGGATCTGTTGGAGTGATAGGAATAGGAGGCGGGTTAGAAAAGAAATTTTCTAACGTGTTAGTTACTATTGCATCGATGTTAGTAGTAAAATGGGTCGATCTAATGCAGTGCTTCTCAAACTTTCAATACTGGCGCCCCCCTTTCCATTCACAATTTTTATCGCCCCCCCCCTTATACATTAATAATGTACTGAATGCAATCATAGTGCACTTTGACGCTAAAGCAACGATCTTAATTATACACCGTACAAATTCATGACATAAGTATTAAATTTTGTATATGTTACTTTTAAGCAAAAAAAAAAATAAGTAATAGGATAATTACTAAGTTATTTTTCCTTTCTCTAATTTTTAAATTGGAACATATTGCAAAATGCGGTGGTTGCTTAGAAGACAAAATATAGATATCAGCTAAATGTAGAAAAAGAACTCAGAGGGTCAATTTCTATTCATAAGCATTCCTTTGAAAAACTTTGCTCTGTAAGACAAGCCGATGGAAGTCGCTAATACTTATTAAACTTGTTCTTAATTTAGTATTAATTAATTAGTTATAAAATACTCTGTGTAGCACTGATACATTAAAAGTATACCGGCTGAAGTACCCGCTCTTTGCACAAGTTCATTTATAAGAAAATAAAACATTATTGATATAATCGCTTAAATGTAAGGAGAGGAAAGCCAAGTGTGCGACAATGTTTACAAAAATGTAAAATCATTTTTTTAAAATGATTGCTCAAATTATAATTAGTGCGAACTGTAATTTTAAGCCTCAAAGAATTAGCATTTAGAATTGTGATGTTGAATAATGAACAATAAAAAAATTCTGATGAAGAATAATTGTATTATTGTTAATATTTAAAGCGAAAAGACTTTAACATGTTTTAACCCCCTGAAGCAGACGCGCACTCGATACTAATGGTCGAGCGGGGTTATTGAGTCACCCCAATCTTTTTTTTATATTTATTTTTATAGTACACAATAAAAATCGTAATTCCAGTGAATAATTTATAATTAAGAGAAAATATACTCACCTACTTTCAAGGACACAGAAAAAATTTCGGAAAAAAAGTTATCACAACGGGAACTCAGACAAAACAAGTACCTTAAGATCGTAAAAAAAAAGTCTGTCACTCCCAAAAAGAGGGAGATATGTGACAAATATATTTTAGTTCACGTTAAGATTGTCAAACAGGAGGATAGTGTCAGGGCCATTGGTAACAATTAAACAGTTTTGGCAGAATTACCGATTTCGTGTACTCTGTGCTGGGCGTGACCGCTCCCGGATTAAAAGTGTATTTATTAGAATATGGATGTTCTAAAAAATGATGTAAAACGTTTTTTATTATGCTTGGCTTAGTAATCCTTCAAACTTCCCTAAATGAAAACACAAATACGTAAGAGCAGGGACGTAACTAACCATACAAGCTCGCTCGAAGGTCAAACCGCAGCAAATACATTCTGCTGCCTACAGCTGATAACTTGCAATAATATATAACAGTGATGAATTTTTATATTCTAAAAATTTTTTTAATTATGGGTCTGGGTTTTGTCTTTCCTCTGAAAGAGTAGCATTTCCGCTTTGAAAAGAAACGTAATAAAAAATCTCTCATCATGGGATTACAGCAAATCGAATAAAACGTTTTTTATTTGGTTATAGTATCAAAGATAGCTAAAAAATGAGGTTTTGAAGTATAAGATTTTATTTTTAATGATGTAAAATCGCAGATAATTATATATATATATATATTTATTACTTCCGTGTAAATGTGTATATTTTTTATTATGTCAGAAAGTATTTTGTTTTACTTCATTCTAGTAAATAAATTTTTTTAAATGTTTTATTTTCGATATGCTCGCGCCCCCCTTGTAGGTATATCGCGCCCCCAGGGGGGCGCGCCCCACAGTTTGAGAAACACTGGTCTAATGTTATCTGTGAAGTTACCTTGAAAAGTTTCAGCTAATAATTCTGCTTTTTGCTCATCGGTGATTGCTGTATGTATTGTTTAATGATGGGATATGTGATCGTTTTTTGCGGAAATATTTTTGATATTGCCAGAGAGTGTTGTCTTGTGTGTTCATTTCTTCAAGTTTAATTTTCCATGTTTGATCTGAGAATTTTTTAAGCTCTTTTTTAATTATTTTCTGAAGTCTATTGTAGTTTGTTTTGTGAGTGGGATTTAATGTGTTTTGAAATGTTTTTCTAGCTTGATTTTTCTGTCTAATGAGGTTTTGAATGTGTTGTGGAGTGTAGGTGTGATTCTTGTTTGTGATTGGTCGGGAGGCGTGTTCGTAGGCGGAGCGGACAGCTTCGGTGAAAAAATTGATTTTGTTTTCTAAGATGTTTGGATTTGTAATTTTTTCAAAGTCCGAAATATGAATATTATTTTTAATGTACTCTGAAAATTTTGACCAACAGGTGGTAACTGCTCTAGAATTGTCATTGTGAATATTTTTATTAAAAGAAAAGTTAAGGATGACTGGGTTATGATCGGATGAGAGTTCCGGTATGGAGAGAATTGTGTAGGGTATTTGAAAGTTATTAATGAGGCGAAATCCAGTGTATTAGCCGAGTTGTTCCCGAACCTGGTCGGGGTGTCGGGGAATGCAATTTCTATATCAGTATGTCAGTAAAATTTTTAAGTTGATTTCCCCGAATGGAATTATTGGAGCAGTTCAGGCGTTGTGTGTGGCATTAAAATCGCCAAAAATCACACAACTACTGTTGATCTGAATTAAATTTTCAATGTCGAGAGTGAAGAGTCTATTGTCTGAACTTGGGGGAATGTAGATGCTAATAATTGTGAGGGGATTGAAATTTGGAGGATTAATCGTAACAATGGTAGCTTCGGTGTAATGGAGTTGTGGTGTTTGCGTATTAAAGTGATTGATAGAGTTTTTGATCATTATTAGAGTACCTCCACCGACAGCGTGTCCGTCCGCAACGCGGTCATTTCTGTAACAAGTGTTGTTTGCAATTCTTATGTTGTGTATAGGTCTCAGTTTTGTTTCTTGAACTAGTATTATATCGGGAGAGTACTTCTCTACAAAAAGTTTAAATTCATTTATTTTAGAAAGTATGCCGTTTGCATTCCATGAACACAAACTCAGGCCAATCATAGTTCGACTAATCATCGTCAAAATCGATAATTGCCTCGAAAAGGGCGTGCAATTCTTTTTTAAGTTGTTCTTTGTTTTTTGGTTTCTTAGATTTTATAGGTGGAGGGGGTGGGGGGATACTTACTGCATTACCGATGTGTTGGGTAAGCATAGAGAGGGCTAGAATTGTTTGCTGGAGCGTTTGGGTAATGAAGTTCATGTCAAACGTTCCGTTGTTGTTGAAATTGATTGAAGGGGGGTTCGGTAAGGTAGATTGATTGGCCTGGTTTGTTACTAAAGCAGCAGGATTTCCCTTGACTTGTGGTGCCATCTGTTGTGTTTTAGTAGAGTTGGATTCATTTGCGGCTTGAGAGTATGAGGTTCCGGGTCTAACAATGCTGTTTACTGTGCTAGTGTAAGTGTTTGTCTTTTTTTGCGAACCTTTGCGGGGTTTAGGGAATTTAGGGCAGCCAGAGTAATTAGCCATATGTCCATAAGTTTCACAGTTTATACAATAGGGTTTTTCAACTCGTTCAGTTTCACATTCGCGCGTTTGGTGAGCATCACCACATTTTAGGCACCTTGGCGTGATGTGGCAATTTTCCGCTGTGTGGTGGAAACGGTTACAAGAGTAGCATTGGGTGACTCCTTTGCCATCGTAACCGTCCACAGTGACGTTCATGAAGCTGGCTTTTTTGAGTTCAAAGATTTTAGCGTTAAAGATGTTCCTAGGTAGTGATACAAGAAATATAGGGAGACGTTGTTTGGAGATTCGGCCGATAAGTTGTGAAACTTTATCTACCGTATATCCTAATTCCACAAGGTCGTTTTCAATGTCTTTAGGGTTGGAATTTCTGGGAAGCCCCTTAATAACAACTTTTATTGGTCTTTCGGCTTTTGGTTTTATTGCAAAGTATTGGAATTCGAGTTCATCAAGTTTGTGAAGTAACTCGCGTCTTTCTTCGTCAGTGTCCGTTAACAGTTTAATGTATTCTCCGGTGAGTTTACTGCGCAGTTCGGGGTAAATATCATCTATGGTCCTTTGAGTATTTAAGAAAAACCGGAGGTGGGAGATTTTTGGCTCCAGGATTTTTGCTTTGGGCAATAAAGTGGTGTTTTTATTGGTGTTAGTTCGAGAAGTTCCTGCTGCTTTTGTATCCTTGGGTTGTAAGTTATTAAATCTATTTTGCAAGTTAATTTTAAATTTTTCTTTGTAAGTTAGATTATTTTTTGAAACTTTTCCAGGGGGAGGAGTGGTGAAACCATCCTCCTCCTTTCTTTTAGTAGGTTGAGATTTTACTGGTGATGAAGTAGGGGTTTCATGCACAGGGCAGCCAGGGGTATCACAGTAAGGTAAAGTGCCAAATTCACTTACCGCTTTGTCAAGTAGATCTTCATAGTAGGTGCATTGTTTGACCATCTCAACAAAGGTGGGGTCGTGTTCATCTTGGGAATTCGATTGCTTAAGAGTTGTGATCATGTTTTCAAATCCTTGGACAATGAGGGTGTATCGACGGATGTCAGCCTTAGTTGCTTCTAACTTAGCACATGAGGTTTGTCCGATCGGTCGTTCCGGGGTTGATTTTCCAAAGTGTGGGAGAGAAGTATTTTGATAGTCCATGTCCGTAGGGAGTTCGTTGTTCGAGGCCATAGTCGTCAGCGAAGAATTGTTGTTGTATTCAGGAAGTCGACTCAGCTCTAAAAAGAGCTATAAGTGCGACCTGGGGAGTGCACTGAAATGCCAGACAGGAGAGCTCGCTCGGAGAACGTGCTAACTACTCGGTGTCAAACCTTCCGTTTTTCCTTTTCTTTTCCACTCTATATTTTGAACTGAGGGGGCTTTGCGATGTGTTCTTGGTTTGGGGATTGAGAAGGAGTGATCACAGAGAGCAGGAGCCAATGGCGAATGACAGATCAGAGTTCCGACGGTTAAAAAAGGATGGAGGCTATTGATTGTGAGCTTTTGGACTTAGTGAGAAAATTGCCTGGTCGGTATAGAAAGATTTAAACTATTGAAATATCATAGAGACATTGAGATTAAAGGGGAAAATTAAGTAATAGAATTATAGCGATAAATAAATTATAATCAAGGACCGCTTGTATTATTGTAAGCGCTTGTTGCTTAAAATCCTTGGTTTTTCTAAGAGAGGGGAGAACTAGTTTAAACTTTGGAAAAAAAATTGTTTAAAAATATTAGTTACAATTTTAAAAAAAGCAATTATATCTTGAAAATCTGAGGTATTATTGTCATTAGAGGGGGTAACTTAGGGAGAGCTTTTTCTTTCCGATTTATTATTGTTATCAGCAGAGGGAAGGGATCATTACTTTCAGAATTTCAAGAAACAATTTTGGCCAAGGACAAGCCTTCAACATTTGAATGTTCATAGGAGTTGATATAAGTTGATGGATTATTGGAGTACCTGCTTCCCGCAGGGAAGCTCAAACTCCTTTCCTGAAAAACCGGGTGGTTACATGGGTTCAACTTATCTCTTAGCCCTTTGCTGCATCATTTTGATAGAATCTTGTACAGGTCGCTGGTCGTCGCTGGGAAAATGGAACGCGAAACGTTCCTCCATCCCATATCTAATTTTGTGAATGTGGCCTGATGTGGGAGGGCCTTGATTGGTGAGAGAGTCCTGATTAGTTGGTTGGAAGTGGCAGGGAGGCGTGGTTACTGGAACGGTCTTGGCGGCAAAATTCACACAGAGTCTTAGGAAAGTTCACTTCAGTTGGTCAAGTGAAATTAGATGAGTAGGCACTCTATTGGTTGCACTGGGAAAATGGAACATAACAATGGGGAGGGTCTAGAAAAACTAGCCTGTGTGGGTTTAAGAATTAAGTAAAAAATTAAGAAAAGAAAAAACAAATTAAATGAAGAAAAAAATTTAGCAAAAAATTGTCACTCGCCACACGGAGAGTGACTAAATTGATTGTTAAGGGGGGTTATATGAGTCTAGGAGAATCCTCCTAGGTCTTTTTATATCTGGCATAGGAATATAATTATTTAAATTGTACATCAAGAGCTTGTAATAGTGATCAAAATACTTTAACAAAAAATGTGGTATATAAAAAATTTTTTCATTGGAACAAGTGTCTTGTATCTCAGTATGTATACGTTTCATGAACTGATTACTAACAACAAATTGCTATGAGGATAAGTCAGATTTCTTCAACCTTAATATACCATATGCCCCGGGTCGGCAACCTTGTAACTGTAGTATGGCAAACCTATTAGAATGGTTCAGGGTGCCACACCTTAGAAAATATTTGAAGCAGTTCGATTCACGCAAAATTATGCAATGCAAAGTTAAGGAATTGAGCTGAAGAATAAAGGTTGAAAATTTAGTTGTATTTTTTTTTGCATCATTATAAAAGATATTTATTAATATAAAAAATATACAATACAAAATATCACTATTCCTTCAATATAAATAAAAAAATTAAAATTGTACTTATTATATATTTGTAAATATTATATATTGTGTATCTCAAAAGCATATTTGTTAAAATAAAAAGTAAACATCATAAAATAGACTTCCCTTGCAATACATTTAAAAAAACAATGAATATTTTAGTACTGACGTTGTCTTATTCCATGACTCTTAAAACAACTTGGATTCTGCAGTATCAGAATATAAAGAACTGTTGTTTGTTTTTTTTTGTGATTTTTAACAATAATAAAATGCATTTACTATTCTGGATGAAACTAGAAGACGGCCTGTGACACGTTAGCGTCCGGACGTACTTTTGAACGCTCCGCATACGAATTCCGGTGCACAGTGCCAGCGTGCTGATTGCGCCACTTCAGTATCGCTTTGAGCTCTTTTAGAGCCTCACGCTTTATCCTGCTTATTTGATTTATCTAAATCAAAGTTATCATGGCTGACATTATGGAAACGACCCCGGAAATGGACTTAGACATTGAACTGATTAACGGATTGGACAACCACGACGACCGACACCCGACACCCGTGAATGAACAACCTCTACCTGTAGATGACTCCCGACCCGGAACTCCACACCTCACCAACTGTGAGCAGAGGAAAATACTCGCCAGAAATATGAAGTTCTACACCATCACCATAGAGAATATCAAGGCCAATATAAGATCCCTCAAACTACACGGACTTACGGATGAAGACTGCCACATCATGAAGGAACACGTTCAAAGATTGGATAACTACACCGCACTCAACGAGCTAACGGTAAGTGAGTTTTCCTCTCTTCCAAGCTGTGATACCTCCGGTTGTGCAGAACACCACACTCCATTAAGTACTCCCACCACAGTTAACGATAATGATTTTCCAACTTTACCGAAATCAGCCTCACTTAAAAGAAAAGATACCGAATTCGAATTTATTTCCCCACCTAACCGCAAATTATCTAAAAATCAAAATACTCAACCGAATACTGAACAAAACTTTAGGCTAAATCTTTCGAACAAATTCAACGCTCTTGAAATTAACGACTCCGAAATAGATCCCGTTGAAGGAACCTCGACCGGAACTATAGTTAAAAATGTTAACACAGTAAGTAACAAGAAAAACCCGCGACTAATACCGCCGTAAATAAATCAGCCGACCTGACGAAAAATCTCACCCCACCAGTCATGTTAAAAATAACTCTTGATTTCCGAGAACAAATGAAAGTGATTAACAATTTCATGCCTAAAATACGTAGCAAAATGACCGGTGAGTATTTCAAGTTATATTGTGATACTCACTACCAATACCACGAACTGCTTACTTTCCTTGAAAAAATACAATATCAATTCTATTCAATTAAACTAAAATCCGAACGACCCATCAAGGTAGTGATTAAAGGACTACCTAAAAAGCTAAACCCGAAGATATCCATAATGACTTGATCGATCTGGGATTCACCGTTGATCGGGTCTCCCAACTAACTGGTAAAATTACAAACCAATTACTCCACGTATTCTTGGTATCTTTACCAAGAAACATGACTAACGCCACCATTTTTAAATTAGACAAACTTTCATATTTAAATGTATCAGTAGAGGGCTACGATAGCAAAGGGGTGACCCAATGCTATAAATGCCAACAATTTAATCACACGGCAAGCAATTGCCACATAAAACCTAAATGCCTCAAATGCGGGGAACCCCATCAAACGACTGATTGTAAGATCGATAAAGTCGAAACAATGTACTGCGTTAATTGCGAAGCCTATGGCCACATGGCCAATTATTCAAAATGCCCGTTGTACCCCAAACCACGTAAAGGCGCGTCAATCAAACCTAATTATACTAGCATTGTTAACAGTCTAGTCCGCCCTAATGTTTCCTTTGCGCAAGCAGCAGCCCAACAAGAACGAAGTAAGATTACCGCTCCCACCCCCCAACAGATGACACCACGAAACGGTCAGGTTCCTTCTACGATACCAACACAAACTCAGGCCGCAACAACTCACATCACTAAGCAAACAAATACCAATAATGCTAAAAGCGAATGCATGGGTCTCATAACCCAAACACTTTCTCAAACCATTCAAGCTCTTTCATTATTAGTTCAACAAATCAATAGTATTGATTTTTCATCAAACACCCCTCAACCATCCAGTACTAATAAACATAAAACCCAACGCAAGAAGGAAATACGCGCCTTAGTAGAGGCTCTTTTAGACGATTATGATGAATAGACACCAAATAAGCGGCCTGAGTTTGTGTTCGTGGAACGCAAACGGCCTTCTAAGCAAAATCTCCGAATTCAAAATTTTCATAGAGAAGTACGACCCTGACATCTTACTAATCCAAGAAACACGTTTGAGACCCACCCTCAACATAAACATTTCAAATTACACATGTTACAGGAACGACCGCATCTCGAACGGGACTACTCCTACTCTCGGTGGTACTATTATTTTTATTAAAAAATCTATTCCGCATTTCTCCCCCCTCCCCACTCTGCATCATATTGAAGCTACCACCGTAACTATTACTCCCCGAATATCAGAAACTTCTCAATAACCTGTATTTATATTCCCCTAGATCTGATAAAAACTTATTTACTGTAGATATTGAGGCTCTCATTCAGGCCAACAGTAACTGTGTGATTTTTGGCGATTTTAACGCCACACACAGTGCATGGAATTGCTCCAAAACTCTCCCAGAGGCATTCGATTAAAAGACTTTACTGACGACAATAACCTAGAAATTGCATTTCCCAAATCTCCAACCAGATATGGATACAACTCCTCGAATACTCTAGATTTCGCAATAATTAGTAACTTTAACTACCCCTACAATATTGTATCCATAAATGACCTCTCGTCAGATCATAATCCTGTCATGTTAAACTTTAATATCACTACCCCCATCCATAAAGATAATCCAAGAGCAATTACCACCTGTTGGTCTGCTTTCAGAAAAATCTTAAAAACGAAATTAAACTTTTTGACTACGCTAAAATCAATAATGAATCTACGCTCGAAGAAAAAGTAGCGAAGTTCGCAGATGCGGTTAGCTCCGCCCACAACTTAGCTTCTAAACCTATTAAAAACACCCGACACAACTACACGCCACAACACATCAATTACTTAATAACTTGTAAAAACAGGGCCAGGAAATTATATCAACAGACTCTAAATCCAATACACAAAACTGAAGCCAACAGACTTCAAAATTAATTAAAAAGAAATCAGGATACACGCACAAAACACTTGGAACGCCAAACTAGAATCACTCGAAACTCAAGATAACAGTCTCTGGCATATGCAAAAATACTTTCGCAAAAAACGCTCAGACATTCCAAATTTAACCGGACCCAATGGCATCGCTAGCAACGATGAACAGAAGGCCAACTTAATTGCAAACACGCTCATAGACAATTACACAGAAAATAAAAGACCAGGGAAACACACTACCAACATCGACTCTGACGTCACTAATACCCTAACAAGATTCTTTTCTACTCCACTTTCATCTCCTATCTCTCCCACAGACCCAGACGAGATCTGTGGATATATGAAAAAACTAAAGAATTCCAAAGCACCTGGAATAGATAATATTACCAACAAAATGATAAAAATTTTCCTTTCAAAATCATGCTAATTTTTACCTACATCATAAATAAAATTTTTACTATTCAGACACTTTCCAAATGAATGGAAAGTTGCAATCGTTTTTCCAATACACAAGCCTGGAAAAAGTAAAAATTCTCCTGATGCCTACCGGCCAATCTCTTTATTATCTTCGCTCAGCAAAATTGCTGAGCACATTATTCTAAATCGAATTAAAAATCATATCTATAGCACTAACATTTTAAACCCTAATCAGTTTGGATTCACCAAACAACTTTCTACCTACCACCCGCTACTCAGATTAACGGAAAAAATATCCTCAGGATTTCAGAGAGGCAGGACCACTGGTGCTGTCTTCCTGGATATTCAAAAGGCATTTGACCGTGTCTGGATAGACGGACTCATTTATAAACTTATTACTTATAATTTTCCACCTGCCATCATTCATATTCTATACTCCTACCTTACTAACAGGAAATACAAAGTCAGAGTGAACGACACGCTCTCAATTTCACACCGCGTCAACATTGGGGTAACACAGGGTTCCTTATTGGGCCCTGTGTTATTCAACATCTACGTTAATGATATACCCTCACACCCACGCACCATGATTAACCTATATGCTGATGACACTGCGATCTCAGCCACTTACAAAAATACAAAATCAGTTACAATAGCACTAAACAAACACCTGGCCCTACTCGAAAAATACTTCAACGACTGGAAGATCAAAATCAACGTGGATAAAACCGTTGCGGTGTTATTCACTAAAACTCGTAAACCAATTGCACCACCCACTCTATATTCCACACAACTACGCTGGTCTCAAACAACTAAGTACCTTGGAATTACTTTTGATAAAACTCTCACATGGAAGCCTCATATTCTTTATGCGCGAGATAAATTCCGGATCGCATTAAAGAAACTCTACCCCTTAATTTGCCGGAATTCCAATATGTATTTATACAATAAAGTACTTCTCTATACGGCCGTCTTGCGACCAATTCTGAGCTACGGATGTCCCATCTGGGGCTACGCAGCTAATACAAATATCAAAATTCTTGAAATAGCTCAAAATTCCATCATTCGGTGTATTGTAAGAGCATGTAGATACAACTCCAACAAAAACATTTATAGAGCACTCAAAATACCTCCTTTTAAAAAACATATTCAAGACTTAGCCAAAAATTTCTATGATAATCTCCCCAACATCAATAATTCTAACATCATCAATCTCGAAAATTACACCCCTCTGGACACTCAAAAAAGACCTAGGAGAATTCTCCTAGACTCCTACAATCCGCCATAATTCACATAAACGTTCATTCACCGATCGGCGAATGAACCCCTTCTTGCTAAATTTTAAATTACTCTTCATTAATTTTTCATTAAACTTTAAATTTCATTCAACTCCCCAACAATTCTACATTCAATGCATCTAACAGGAAATTATTCAAAAATTTTCCCCCACTACTTTCTGCACAACCTACGGCACGGCCAATAGAGAGGACTCTCACTTGCAACATCAATAGAAGTGCCCTATCTCACACAACAGGACCGACAATCAACAGAAAGACCACAAATCAAGACTGACAGCCCACTCCTCTACGAGATGACGTCACTCCTCCTGACAAGCGCTTCACCCCAGATGCCACCCCATCAATCACCATGCTGCGACGACACACTGCTAAAGAAAGCACGGCTCCTTGCGAGCTACAACGAACTGTCAAGACTCCACATTAATCACCTAAGACAGCAAAAAACTCTGGAATCAACATAAAGGACATTTTGGACAGTACAATTTTAAGAACTCAAGTGAACTATAATTACTATTAAGTGCATTTTTAATTTCCAATTACCACATTTAATGATTCAAATACTTCAGATATGGGACGGCGGATTTCATAAAATCCAGTTTCCCAAAGACCCCCCAACTTCTAGTGGATGAAACTAGTAGAATTAAATCAATAGAATTCATGTAATTTTAAGCATTTTCACCGAAATAATGCTTGGTTTCTAGAATATTCTTCCTCTAAAAAGAAATAAAATGCTTCTTCACTCTATTTTAAGTCGTTTGATAAATTCTTGAAATTAAAGATGACCTTGTAAAAAATGACACACACACACCAAGAGAACCTTTTAATAATCCAATAAATTCAACAGTGAAGGAAGAAAACATTTTAATTAAACCTTAAAATTTGCTATTTAAGGTACCGTCATGGAATTTATCATTTTTTTTTAAAAAAAATATACGTCCTTTAGATGCCGTCCTCATGTAGGAATGTATTCTTGAAATCTGCTGTTGTGATTCTCCTCATTGACTCTTGCGACATCTCAGCTCTCTGAATTTCATTCTGAATTCTCTTTTTTAACTTATTTAGAGTTCTTGTTCGAGCCATGCAAACTTTTCTCTTGAGATAACAGCACAAGAGAAAGAACCAAAAATGGACAAACTGGCGAACAATTCTCGCACAGCTTCCATTGATTGATGTGCAATGTGTGTGTGTGATGTTGGTTCTATCATGGTGAAACTAGGTTTATTTTATGTGCGGAATTTTTTTTAACTTCACGCTTAATGAAGGATTGTAACATCTCGTAACGATCTGCATTAAAAATTACTGTGATCCTCTGTTCATTTCCACCTTTGGCTTAATAAGGCAAGCTTGCGTACAACATCATTGTTCGATGAGTACGAGCACTTCTTGGTAGACCTGTTGGTTTCTTCATTAGGACAGATCCAATCATCAAAGTTATTCATTCGACTTTTTATCGCGTGTTTTGATGGGGCGGCAGAATGACGTCCTATTATAAAAGCGTCAGAACTCAATCTACGCAGCTTCCAAACGTACAATGTTTTTATAAAACATTTTTATGGGTGACACATGTATTTGTCCATTCCACTGAGCCATGGTTACTAAAATGGTAATGTGTTTACGTGCTCAAGGTCACCATCCGGCAGTGCTGCCACTATGCTTTTAAAATGTTCCTATTATACTGTATCACACTGTATAACATTTACGGCGCTTCTATGTGGCAAAATAACTCCTTAGAAACCCATAGATAACTTCTTTTTAAAAGATTTATATAAGAAAGATCAAATTCTCATTGCAATTATTCAAGATTAAATCTTGGATTCCCAAACGAATTTTTAAAAAATTTGATTATTCTATAAAAGCTTATTTAAAAAAAATTAATGGATCAGCAACTATACATTCCTTTATAACGCTCACTGCACCTTTAAATGGTTAAGTAAGTCCCTAGAAATTTATTTACACACCAACAAGTTAAACAAAAATATGCATCTTTCAGGTATTTAATTGATTTCAGTGTTCTAAGTTACTTAATTTTCACATTATTTATAAAGTTTTATATCCAAAAGTTGAAACGGTACTATGATTAATGTTAGAGTCTGGTAGCGTACACAGACTTCTCTTCTATGGGGAGATTTTACATTCTTTAAAACTCTTAGACGAAAATGCGCAGGGTGAGAGTAATACAAATGGCAGGTCCGATGGTCTTTGGAGGGGGGAGATTGTAACCCAAAACCCCTCGCTCGTGAAAATCATTTTAAAAAACACCTTTCTGTTCAGAAATAAAACGTAATGGACATATAACTTTGATGAAAATGCACAGATTGAATTCAGCATTGTAATTCATTTTTGCAACTGCTTTTGCTGCTCGAATAAACTAGACTATATTTCTATTCTAAACGTAGGTTTAATCCGACATCACCTTATTCTTGAATGAAACTCGATTGTATAATTATTTATCAGAAACCATGAGCTAAAATTGAGCAAAAATCTGGAGCAGTATACTTTAGAAATAAACTTTAATACGAGACTGAACTATATATGTATGTTTATTTTTTAGATAATATAAACTTTCAGGATACAATGTACAGTAAATAAGAATTAAAATAACTTTTTATATATGATAGTAGATTGGAAATTTTTGCCTTTTTCTTGTCCTACATTCACATCACTAGAGCTCAGGGGCCTCCCTCTGGGGAAGAAACTGCGCGACAAATTTACCTCCGGTATACGCCTATATGCTACCTCACTAAAAAGAGATACCAGCTCCCGGAGAATATACTAGGTCTGCAATGGCAAAACACCAATCCACTGCCCATTAGAAATAAAAAAAAGTGTTATCCTCTAAGGAGTGCATTGCGCGAAAATATGAATGATGGAATTAGTCATTTTTAAATTGCAGCAATTTTAAAATCAGGCCTCATATTGGCAATTTATCTAGCGGTACAGAAATATAGCAAAAGAAAGTTTAAAAAATAAATAACAATGCTGTTGGTGGAATCATTTTCTGACGGAAATAATTACCTACCACAAAAAGCCAGCGCGTGCCAATGAGACTTGAGTATAATCTACAGCTAAATACAAACACATCTACACGTTTCCTCTCTTCATCCCCGGAGAAGATGATGACATAGAGACACTTAAAAATCCACACTTCAGTACCCCTTCTGTTGAAATTGTAAAACATTAATATTTAAAAAGTGAACAAAAATAGTGGGAAATAAAAATAAACATTTCTTTGGCGTAGCCATATATTTAGTTTCGGGATATTTGTGAACATGATGGCGATTCAGTTGCCATGGTTTCTAGGAAAATTATTGAAATGAGTGTTGCGCCCCTATCCAAAATCCGTGAGAGGTAAGTTTCTCTGTGAGGGAGTGGCAACAGTTAGAAAAACGTTTTTTTGTTTTGAAAAGTGTAATGGATGAAAAGTGTAATGAATGAAAAGAATTTAATGTGTTTTGCTGTGCTGTTTTGATTTAAAATATATCTTGTTGATGTTCTCTTCTCATCGTTGTCGTCTATGGATCAAACCCCCTACATTATTCTCACGAACAATAGTATTAGAAACTATATTTCTGGCGCCCCCGGGTGGGCGGGTTTTGGTTTGGATTTTGATAACGGTAAGCGAATTGAATTTCCATTTTGAAGTTATTGATATAATTATATCTTGAACATGGACATATATTTATTATTGAATGTATGAACTGATTTAATGATTTAATAAGATAGTAAAGATGGAAATTATTAAACGAAATAAAACAGCACAGCGCACTGCGTTTACGAAAGCATACACTAAGTTAGAGAGTGTGTTGATAAATGAAAACGCTGACGCAGAAGAAATTGATATGTGTTTACATTTGCTTAAGCAAAAAACGAACTCGTTAGAGTTAACACATAATAATTATTTGGATGCTTTAACAGATGAAACAGAATTCAAAATTGAATTTAATATTATAGAAGAATATAGAGAAAAGGCTTTGAGAATAGAATTAAAGTCTAAACGTGTATTAGAGAATATTAAGAGTAAACAAAATAATAACGAAGGTAGTAATTCCGGTAATAAATCTCATTTGGCTGATTGCGAAAATCCGTATAAAGCGATTACCCCACGACTTCCTGAAGTTGAACTGTATAAATTTGGAGGTGAATTAAAAGACTTGTTAACCTTTTGGAATCAGTTTAAAAACATACACGAAAATAAAAATTTAACTAATTGTGATAAATTTCATTACTTAGTTCAATCGACAAAAATTAAATCGGAAGCCAGAGAGCTTATTGAATCTTTTCCTATAACAAATGAAAACTATCCTTTGGCGATAGAAAGCTTAGTTGAAAGATATGGACGAAATGAATTATTAATTGATTTTTATGTACGAGAGTTGTTAAAACTTGTTTTAAATAACGCTACTAAAAGAAACAAGATTCTTTAAGTGGTTTGTATAATAAACTTTCTACTCAATTTCGGGCTTTAAGTAGTTTAGGTATAACCACGGATCAGTGCGGAATAATATTATATCCGTTAGTCAAAAGTGCGTTACCGACCCATATATTGCGTTCATTTGAAAGACAAAGAAAAAATAATGAGACTGCAACACTTGATTCTATCGTTTCGTTTCTAAAGAGCGAAATGCAATCAGAAGAAAAATAAAATTAAGTAGATCGGACATATTTCCCTATCAGCGCGAATGCAAGCAGTTGGCAGAGAGCCAATGCTCACTCCCGTCTGCTAATGAATTATTCATTAATGAACCAAACGAAATATGTGTGTTATGTTTAAAGAATCATCCGGTTCGCTTTTGTAAAAGGGCGTTTTTTATTCCATTAGAAGAAAAGATTGCAATAATAAAAAGGAAAGGATTATGCCGAATTTGTTTGGCTAAAGGTCATCTTGCTTCTAGATGTCGATCTCAAATAACTTGTCAGTTGTGTTCTAAAAGACATGTAAAGTTCATGTGCCCAAATATTGAATGTAATAAGTCTGATTCTCTCAAACAAGATGTGAATGATAAAAATATTAATGAAAACACAGTTGATTCGTTACATTCTCGTGCAACGAATGAAGTTATATTACAAACTCTTGTTGTAAATGTACATGGCATCAAGAGAGAGCGTAAAGCTAGGGCTTTCATCGATACCGGATCACAAAATCGTATATTTTGAGATCTACAGCTGAAGAGTTGGGTTTTTAATTTGCAGAGGGAAGAGGAATTTCGCCATTCCTTATTTGGTGGAACTAAAACAAGGATGTATAAACACAAGTGTTATAAAATCTACTTGAGTAGTCTTGATGGTAACTATATTTGTAAATTGGATGCTTTAGATCATGATGTCATCTGTAATGACATTTCTAGTGCAAAAAATGGTTCTTGGATGCATGAATTGAAAACTAAAAACATATTCTTAACAGATATTCAAGAAAACACAGGTCCCATTGAGGTACTTTTGGGTGCAGATGTAGCCGATAAATTAATTACTGGTCGACGAGAAGAACTAAAGGCAGGCTTAGTAGCATTAGAAACCAAGTTAGGTTGGACTTTAATGGGTAAAGTACCCCGATATACCGACAAAAAGGATACAAGTATGAATATTGTAACTATGTTATCTCAAGAAGATATTCCTGTCTCTTCACTGTGGGATCTAGAAATGCTTGGTATACAGGATACTATTGAGCAAAATTCAAGAGAGGAAAAGGAAAATGCGGTTATGTCTCACTTTCTAGAAACAGTCCGGCAAAAGGAAGATGGCAGATACGAGGTCCATATGCCTTGGAAAGTGGATCGGGCCTTTCTAACAGACAATTATGAGTTGTGCTTAAAAAGACTTGAATCTACCACCAGGAAGTTGGAAAAGATCGGTTTTAGAGAAAAATATCATGAAGTCTTTAGAGAATGGTTAGCGGAAGGAGTTATTGAGAAATTCCTGTTCGTACCCATTACCTTCCACACCGACCTGTCATCAAGGAAACATCCGCAACATATTCAATGAAGATAAGACCGGTCTTCGACGCTTCTGCTAAGATCAATAACCATCCGTCGTTAAACGACTGTTTAGAGACTGGAAACAATTTAATTGAATCAGTTCCTGCTATTTTGGCTAGATTTAGACTAAAACCGATCGGTTTTAATTTCAGACATCAGAAGAGCTTTTCTCCAAATATCTTTACATGAAAAAGATCGAGACTTCGTAAGATTTCTTTGGTATGACAATGAGGGTAATATACGAACTTACAGGCATGCTCGAGTTGCTTTTGGAGTCACCAGCAGTCCTTTTCTCTTAATGGCGGTTATTAATTACCATTTATTAAAAGAATCAGTAAAAGAACGTTACTCTGAAGAATTTCTTAAAAAATTACAAGATAGTTTTTATGTCGATAATTGCGTAACTAGTGTACAAAATAATGCCGAACTAAGAATATTCGTCGAATCTGCAACTAATGTAATGAAAGAAGGAATGTTTGATCTCAGAGGATGGGAAAGTTCCGCCATTCCTTCAGAAAGTACGACATCACTAGTATTAGGACTGATTTAGGACAAAAAAATTCTGATACTTTAGAAATAGATTCAGAATCTTTGAAATTTGATGAAAAAGAAAAGATAACTAAAAGGAAAATACTTTTACTGGTTAGTCGAGTATTTGATCCCATAGGTTTCTTGGCACCTGTTATGATTCCACCTAAGATTTTGCTGCAAGCCACTTGGAAAACTAAAGAAGCATGGGATGATGAAGTGAATGATGAAATAAGGAAGAAATTTTTAAAATGGGGAAAGAGAGCAGCTGAAATACTTCAAAAATATAAAAATTTCCAGATGGTTAGGCGTGATGGAGGAATCCAATTTGAGTATCCATACTTTTGTCGATGCCAGTAAAACAGCTTATGCGGCATGCATTTTCTTAAGAAGTGAATCCAATACGGGCTCAGTGACCGTTCAATTACTTCAAGCCAGATCACTAATAACTCCCATGAAGACTATTACTATACCACGTCTTGAATTAATGGCCGCTACCATCGGGGCCAGGCTTTTTAGAGTTCTGTGAAGCATGCCCTGAAAATTTCCAATATCAAGACTTACTTTTGGACCGATTCTTCTACAGTTCTTACGTGGATAATTCGTCGAGAACAGTGGTCGGTATTCGTTGCCAACAGAATAAGTGAGATTAGAAAATTGACAACTTCGGAAGATTGGTTCCATATTTCAACTGACCAGAATCCAGCAGACATTTTATCAAGAGGTTGTGGACCTAAACAACTTCAGAAACGCAAGTGGAGGCAAGGGCCAGATTGGTTAAAAAATTCGAAGGAACAGTGGCCGAAATCAGCTGTAAATATTAACGAGAAAGAAGTAGAGATAGAAAAACGAAAAGTCAGTCATCTCTGCTAATAACACAGAGGTAGAATCAATTTCATCACAGTTAGCCAGAAGATTTTCTAGATTTTCAAAGATGATTAGGGTTATGGCTTGGATACTGCGTTTCCAACCAAAGGCCAAAAACTTAAGAAAATGTGCTGAACTTAAAAATGGAGAATTGTTAAATGCACAAAAGATTATTTTCCGTTTAATACAAAAGAAATGTTACTCTAATGAAGAAACACGAAAAAGTTTAAAAGGTCTTCTAATATTTGAAGATGAAGAAGGAATATTACGATTGAAGTCCAGATTGATAAATGAAGAAGAATCGAAAGATTTTATTTTTCCAATAATTCTACCATCGAAACATCTGGCAGTGAGAAGATTTATAGCGCAAGAACATCTCGTTAACAAACATGCTGGGACATTAACTCTTCTGACTATTTTACGTGAAAGATTTTGGATAGTGAAAGGAAAAAGAACTGTCCGAAGTGTTATCAAAGAATGCTTAACACGTAAAAGACAAAAGATTAAACATCTTGAGGGGGGGGTACCTTTTCCTCCTCTTCCAAAAGACCGAACAGAAGTAGCAGCAGTTTTTCAAGTTTCAGAGGTAGACTTGGCTGGACCTTTGTTGACTAAATCTAAGCAAAAGGCGTGGATAGTACTTTTTACTTGCGCCGTATTTAGAGCGGTCCATCTGGAACTAATAACTTCACTTAGTACCACTGACTTCATCCAAGCTATGCGTAGGTTTATTGCCAGAAGAGGACGAATTTCTGTGATGTATTCAGACAATGGTACTAATTTCACAGGTCTAAACAACGCTTTGAGTCAATTAGATTGGACTACAATTGAAAGTGAATTTAGAGTCCACGAAATACGTTGGAAGTTTAATCCACCCTCTTCTCCATGGTGGGGAGGCTTCTGGGAACGCTTGATTGGAATTTTGAAGGATCTCTTAAGAAAAATCTTGGGCGCTCCTGTTTGTCTTACGAGGAATTGCAAACTCTCGTCTGTGAGTGCGAATCGGTCATGAATAGCAGACCGTTAACCTACATATCCGAGGAACAAGAGCTGAAAACCTTGACTCCCTCAATGTTTCTTCAGGACATTCCATTAAATGATGTTTCTGATTTGGATCAAATTCAAAAGACTAATATTGTTTTGAGATGGAGATATATTCAAAAGTTTCTCGAAAATCTAAAACAACGATTTAAAAGAGAGTATCTGGGTTTCCTTCGTTCTTCAGTTATCAAAAGAGAAGATAAAATAAATGAAGGTGACATTGTGTTAATTGGTACAGATGATAAGAAATGGCTGCATTGGCTGCTAGGAAGAGTATTTGGGAAAGATGGAATAATTAGGCTTGTGAAATTGCGAACTGAAAGGGGAGACATGTTAAGACCAATCCAATGACTGTACCCTTTGGAAGTAACATCAAACCAGTTAAGAAATTTATAAACACTTAAAAAACACCTTTGAACTTTTTTTTACGTATTAGAACTTTAAGAAATTAATTTCATTCCAATATTTTGAAATATTTGTATGTACTTTTTTTTTGTAATCTAAAATTGTATGCACATATTATCTTTGTTTATTTGTTTTTGAGTTTGTATCCCCAAACTCAAGGTGGGGAGTATGTTGCGCCCCTATCCAAAATCCGTGAGAGGTAAGTTTCTCTGTGAGGGAGTGGCAACAGTTAGAAAAACGTTTTTTTGTTTTGAAAAGTGTTATGAATGAAAAGAATTTAATGTGTTTTGCTGTGCTGTTTTGATTAAAAATATATCTTGTTGATGTTCTCTTCTCATCGTTGTCGTCTATGGATCAAACCCCCTACATTATTCTCACGAACAATAGTATTAGAAACTATAATGAGGTTGGTCTGTGTGGAGAGTCAGAGGAGCTTCTTATCCATGAGACTTTGCATCAATGTAATCAACGGTACTTACATTTTAGTGTCATCGCAGCCAAAATTGCGCCACGAAAATCGGATTTCTTCAAGCAAAACACATAAGAATCTTTATTGATTTTATATTATAACGCGATTTGCGCGCGTGGCGCAAATTTTGTTGCGGTGACGCTAATACCTAACTACCTAATCAACTAACATTATTTTCCTACAATTTGCGATTATTTGGAAGTGATAAAAAATTCTTGACTCCTTGACTTTGATGTTTTAAGAAGGCAACTTAGCTGCGAAAAAAAAATATTCCTACAATCATACTTAAAAAGCTTCATACTTCTTTCGGAATTGGTATTTATTTGAAGAAAATGCTTTCCCAATTTGTTGGAAAGCTGTATTCTTGCATGTATTTTATCCGCTCTCAAACAATCCGGTTCTTTTTGTCTGTCTATATCATTGATTCCCGAAGTGATCTACATCAGCGATCGCCAAACTTTTTAACCTCACGGACCAGTCAATTCATGATTTAAGTCCCACGGACCACTATTATGATTTTGTGAATGTTAAATATATTTATAAAAAACAGTGTGATCTAAGAACGCAATCAATGCATCTTAAAACATAACTTAATGTGATAAGTAAACATTTTCCACATTTTTCTGGAGACCAGCGAAATTTTCTCGTGGACTACTAGTGGTCAGTACGGCGTGAAGCGAGAATCTATTAAAGATTTATTCCACGCCAAATAAATAGTAAAAATGAATGATAATAAAGGTTAAACATATTTTTAATTTACAGCATTATAGAATATTACAAGAATTACTAATTACTTAGGTTGAAACATAGAAATTAAATAAAGGGAAAACACGTCTTTCCGCAAGCGAGTCAGAGAGAGAAGTGGGGAGCGAATGTCCGAACGAAGACAGGTTTTTGAGTGTCCGTTCATATCAGTTCCCTTCTCTCTGCTCGCAAGCTGTTTCCAATTAAGAGGAATTAGGTGGGTGCCGAGGCACGCCACAGTCAACAGGCCACCACTTTGGCGACCTCTGGTCTACATAAACCTCCAGGAGTCTATGACGACCTGTGAGGTGTCCACGCAAACGGAAAAAATAGGGGGTACATGAACTGTAAGTGGGGATCTAATAAAAGTTCTCATTAAACCAGATCGTGACTTTAATCTTTGAAAAAAATTAAACTAGGGGATACCATATTTTACCAATTTAACTGTTTTTTTACTACATTTGATGAGGTTAAATTGTGGTTACAAGCTGAAAACATAAATTTTATTAAGACATGGACCATTTGAGCATTTACTTCCAGAATTAAATTAAAGAAGTATAATATTGGACGTCGTGAATTTTCTCAATTTGTCACAGACAATCTATCCGGATATTTTAACCTACGTTTAACATTTAAATGCCCTTTACTCAGATTTAAAAACTAGGTTTCATATTGCTTTTTTTATAGTAATACCACAGTAGACAATGATTTAATATAGTCACATTGAAAAAAAATAATGTCATATTACAATAGGAACTAATCAGAATACGCTCCAACGATCTTAAAATAAAGTTTAGAAACGGATGTCATTAATTTTTGCTTTAAAAAGAAATTTCTGTTATTTGTCCCGAATTACGGAATGTGAAAAAGTTTTTAATTGCTTTTCCTTTTGAGAGGAATTTCAGTGAGTTTGCCAATCTCAAAAACGAAAAACAAAGAACAGGGAAAATGGACACTTACTAACAAAGAAGATTTAGGGATAAACCAGATTAGATTAATATTAAATACTGAAAACTTGTTATTGATACACCAGTTTTATTCTTCTCATTAAAAATATTTGTTTGTTGTTCATTTTTTTTAAATGAAAAACAATTGTTTTATAAGTATTAAATTTTTTTTTTAAAAATTTAAATTTAATTCACTAACATGTACTTAAATTTTAAACGCTACACTTATCAACAGTTAAAAATTTAATTCTTTCAAAATAAGTAGTAGTACCCTCTGTCAAAAAAACATTTAGGTTGATAAATTTTCGCAAAATTTCAATAATAGGTATGTTGGGGTCTACCCAAAACCGAAAAACATGGCAAGTGGTCTAGGAGACAAAAAAGTTTGAGAACCTCTGGTCTATATACAATCTATCAAATGATTGATAATGCCATAAGTCGTTTAAAGTTTCGTCTTTAATCAAGCGTGGGGTGTTGGCGCGATGACAGAAAGCAACTGAATGTGCATTGTCGGGAAACAGTTTATAACAAATGAAGAGAGCGTCTTGAAGTGTGTATATGTACATTGCAGTGGCGTACCGTACACCTCCGCAAGCCCCAAAACTCTGTGGGGCCCGAGGCATGGCTGACGCCTTGTACGTACTTACCGAATTCATAAAATACAAAAGGCAAAACCATACTTTTTTCAGAGAGGCCTAATATCCTCTGTAACGTCATTGGTATGTTGATAGAAAGCATTATAGTGGCGCCAAAGCCGTCTAAATTCATACATTCAGGAACATTGAAAATAGCGATCCAAGAAGGAAGCTAAGCACAATCGCAAAACTTTGCAAATAAGTACAGCGTAATGTGATATGCAAATGATCCAAGTTTTGTGCCAATACGCATTCTCATACACGCCGAGGTGGCGTTACAATCAGGAAGAGGGTGCTATATAAGACAGCGCAAATTTGAAGATTCATAAACGTGACGATTACCCGCCGATTGTAGGAAGACTTTCGTAAGCGAAACATGCTAGGTAAACGTGCTAGAAAACATTTCTCACAGTTAAGCGAGTTTGAGAGAGGCCTGATCATCGGGATGAAAACTGCAGGCTGGTCGACGCGCTGTGTTGCTGGCCAGGTGGATCGTTCGGAGTGAGCCGTTAGAAACTGTTGGGAGCAGTGAACACGAGGCGGTACCCACGCGCGGAAAACCGGGTCTGGAGCGACCAGGCAGACCATGAGGAGAGAGGATCGAAAGATCGTGCGGCAAGCACTTGTGGACCCCACAGTGACTCGTTCAACGATACGAGCAGACGTAGGCGTAGCAATTGTTCCACAAACAATTTCCAGACACCTTGCAGAAGCAAATCTTAAATCCAAGCGCCCTTTCCGTGCACTCCCTTTAACAACGGAACATCGACAACTGCGTCTACAGTGGTGCCAAGCCAGATCAATGTGGAAAGTCACAGATTGGCAAAAGGTTGTGTTTAGTGATAAATCCCGGTTTGTTTTGGGGACAGATGATACCCGTGTACGTGTGTGGAGGTGCCCTGGTGAGCGATACAATTCCCCCACACTGTTCTACTTCACACTGCCCGTACAGCTGGTGTAATAGTCTGGGAGGCCATAGCCTATGATAGCCGGTCCACTTTACTTGTGATGCGTGGAACCTTAACGGGCCAACGTTACGTTGGCCCCATGTAGGACCTTTCCTAAATGGTCTCCCAGGAGCAATTTTTGAGCAAGATAATGCTCATCCGCATGCAGCAATAGCTGCTCAAGACTTCCTACGTCATTTTCAGACTCTTGCATGGCCGGTCCGCTTCCCCGATTTGTCCCCCGTAGAGCACGTGTGGGATCAGCTAAAACGGCAGATGCCATTGTGTCACTCTGTACATGATTTAGAGTTGGCTGTTCAAGATTTGTGGGCCCATCTGCCTCAGGACAACATAAGGTGTCTAATCAACTCAATGCCGGCCCGTGTGGCGGCATGTATTGCAGCTGGAGGTGGCCCAACGCGCTATTAAAGTTGCCCAGTATTTGTGTCGTTGCACACCCTGTATTCATTTAATTGTCTTGTTTTTGAGATCAAGTGAATCTCTTCTCTGTGTCATTATGTGTATTAAATTTCATTTCAATCCGATGCTTTCTTCTTGGGTCGCTATTTTCAATGTTCCTGAGTGTATATCGCATAAAAAAGATGCAACAGAAAAAATCGCAAAAAAATAAAATCACACAAAAATAAAATCGCATATAAAAGGACCGCAAAAAAACCATGTTCTACTGTATTATTGTTTTTGCATTGCGTATTATTGTGTTATTTGTAGATTTTTGAATGTGTCATTCAATCCACGGATCGATATTCAGTACTGAAGAAATAATTCTTGTTTGTGTCTGTGTGTGTGACGCCTACAATAACAAGTGAATATTTGTGGCGAGAGGGCACTAGTATGTGTAGAGTTCAGTGTAAGTGTAAACTTTGAGAGAGTACGAGCATATGGAGGGAACTGATTCCACGCGCTGCATTTTAGGATTGGAACATGGATCCCAAAGCGATCCTTCGTTTCATAACTTAATAGTGAATGTGGCCTGATGTAAGTGGATGATCAGTGGATTTCTGCTGTTTGTATAAAGTTTTGCGATCTTAAGTTATTGAAAGTTTATATTATTTTCAATTTTTTATTCTTTTAAAAGTTGTTATTTGAAAATAAACTCTATGAAAAATCTTACCTTTAAGAACCTACCCAAGAAGCAATTCCTTTTTAGTTACATTCTACTTTATTAACAATGTGGTTCATAATAAGCTAGTTTCCTATTTCAATATTTCACTATCTACTCGTATCTGCAAAAAACTGGTATAATTCTCCCCCCCTCCACTGCTCACCCTTTTTTTTGTGGTGGTGTAGTGTTTTTTTTAAGTAATTATAATAATATTGTATTGTATTTTTTTGTTCATGCATATTTTTTGTATAATTTCCTGTCTATTTTATGGGGACTGTTCTGTAACTCTAAATCCTCTGGGGGGAGGGAGTTTGATCCTCCCGAATAAAATAATACAGAGCCAGAGAGTCTCCAACGACATTTTGCAGCATAGCATTACGTCTCTCCTCCCTTTAAAAGTCAATACGTTTTCGAGCACTTAAGAATTGTATTACGTAAATAAGAAAACTAAAATTGTGGATTAAGAAAAAAGAAACGCAGTGGTACGTTTAAGCGCAAACACCCCAAAAAGGAAAATATAGTAAACAAAATTTATTCCAAATTGTCTAATTTCTTAATCAACTTTCTACGAGTTTTTATACCAGTGTCATGGTGTCAAATAAAACCCGGCCAAACAGTGAAGTTCACACAAGAAAACTCATACACATACATGTAGGTAGAATGTAGCTTTTTCTTTACTATGTTTTACAAAGGACGGTAAAGAGTTACAAAATAGCTTTGTATATTTAAAATATTCATATATTTTCACTTTTTACTTTATAAAACCCAACAGAAATACGGCCCTCATTTTTTTTTCTTTTGCACCTGGGCAATCGGATACCTAAGTACTCCACTGACCGTCGCCGGTTCCTCGAATGAAAATATATCGTTGAATACTACGATATTCAGCTAAGAATGGAAACAATTGTAGCGTATATGTTCGAACATGGCTTATCATCCTTCATTATTTGCAATTTGCAGTACAGATTGATTGAATATTAACGTCGCACTGTTCAGCTACACGAGGGCTTTTCGCGGTGGACCACGTAATTTTGAACCATGGTCAAGTGACGTGGACGACACCTGAGCTGGCACCCCCTCTCCTAACTACCCCACCACACCAACGGGAGGACGTTTCAGCTCTCGACAGATTTAACGTGCATCGCTGCCCTACACGGCGGGTCTTTAGTGGTGTTGGGCTCGAACTCGTGACAAAGCAAGCCACGATCCGATACCTATACCACTCAGCTACCGCGGCCCCTTTGCAGTACTAAAGTAAATAGGGAAGAAAAGCTATTGTTCGCATAAATAAAAGTGTTATTCTTCCTATATTGGCCAGAAACAACTTTAGAACATGTTACGGAAGGAGTAACATTGAGGCTGTTGAATCTTGGAATGAGAATGTTTGGAATACCTTTTTGAATATTATTGTAACGAGAGCCGGAATTTTCCTCTTTTTTATTAGTTTTTGTTACATTGTTTGGATTGTTACCAGAATTATTAGTATTTTTTATTTGGTTGCCGTTTTGAAGTCCCTTTTTATTGATTTGTGACTTAGGAAAGCGGAAGTATTGGCGCCAATTCGCCCCATGATGCCTACCGCAGTTGGAACAGATCAGTGGATCTTCGAAGGCTCTATTGTAATTTTTATCATCACGAGGACTTGCACACTTTAGGCATTTAATGGAGAATCTTTTATCTTATCTTATGTATGTGAAAAAGTGTTTTCAACTATGAACCTTAAGCCACATTGACACCAAAGCAGTCAGCAGCAAGCGTTGCAAATCAAACCAATCAGAGACTTCATTGCGGGCAGTAAAAGTTACATAGCGACTATTTTAATTTAAAAATGATTTAATTTCTCTTGCGCTTGAGCGTGTGTAGTTTGTGTGTAGTAGTTACGGATGAACATGCTTAGTGTAACAGATTTTGAATTTCTGGAGTCATGTTTCAGGTAATATAATTGAATAGTTTTTAGTTATAATTTTACAACTTCTTACAAAAATGAGTAATCGTGATGAGAAAAGCTCATCATAGAAGATCAAAAGTATTCTCTGTTGTGCAATTCAGAGAATAAAAATCATAAAAATGACACCTTTAAAAATCGGTTTTTTAAACATGGGATTTCTTTCAAACTTCACACTTAGCGTAACATGATTTTTTTGCATATCATAAATTTTAAGAGGGAAAATAATTGTCGAGTCAGATTGCGTTTACTCACTTTTTCATTTTATTAATTTAATTTTACGAGAAGATGGTTTAATTTACTGGTTTCCCCATATTAACTGTTTCACGTTGTAAACAATTGGAGCTGTGAGTAAAGTTTAATCCAATTTATTTATTTTGTTCAAATTTGAGAAGAATAATATTTTCTAAAGTGAATGGAAACCTTAACACAGTAAATATAACAAAATTGGAAAAAATTTAATATTTTATGTAAGAAGTCTGACCCGCCCTCTAAATAGGACATTAGGACAACGTTTCTCAAACTCTAGGGCGCGCCCCCTAGGGGGCGTGCTAACTCTAAGAGGGGGGAGGGGGCGAGCATATTGAAAAGTCGAAAACAAAAGATTATTTAAAAAATTATCAATTGACTGAAAGTAAACAAAAAGAATTCTGACATAATAAAAAGCAAAATAAACATTTAGACCGGTATAACACATTTATAAACGTATCAGTACTGCACAATCTACTTTATAATTTATTTAACAATACTAAGTTAAGAACAAAATTGATAATCACCAGTGACCTTATGAGCTTCTTATATATAAAATTATGTTCAAATATTTACAATTATCTTAGTAATTTGTACAGTTTAAAATTAATTCTTTAACTGCTGATTAAAAGTTACGTGATTAGCTCTTCAATGCCACGTAATTGTGCGTATGAAATGTATTGGGGGGAAGCAATACAAATAAGCAAATACTCTGAAATAAATAAATCCTTCGCAAACACTGTCAAAATCTTTTTATTGCAACCCAAAGCCTTCGGAATAATTTTATGAAGAGCAGTGCATAGAAAAGTTCGTACCTTGGAACGAAGAATATATATGTCCGGGATAATTAAACGTTTTAACTGTGCGAGAAGTATATGTGCGCCAATGACACTTAACAGGTTAAAATCATATAGTAGCTTTAGCATCGAAGTGTAATATTATTGAATTCAAAACTTTATTATTGTGTGGAAGGGGGCGCGATGGAAATTCTGATCGAATATTGTGTCGCAAATGTAGAAAGTTTGAGAAGCACTGCATTAGGAAAAAGGTTATAAAATTTGCTCTTACACGTTAAAGTCTCTTCAATGATGAAAAGCGATTTCCGCGAGTACAAAATTCTACTTTATTAGGATAATATTTTGTTTTTTAGAAAATAAATTACTTTTCAGTATAATTTCACTCTAAACTTGGTGTAAAGATCGAAAGCAAGCCTAACAAAGTATTTTATCACGTATGCCACAGTATGTTTTTGGTTTCCCTTTGCAGCTCTCTCTTTGACAAAGACCCCGTTCTTCTCGATTTAGTAAAAAATGTCCTTACGCGGATGTCTTATTTTGCACCAGAAGGTACAGTCGAGATCCCAGGTCTACCTTTTGTTCTTACTACAGTTCTTTTAGATAAACTGTTGTTACAGCTCTTCGGAACTGCTTCAAGTTAAGGACTTCATCTCTGTTGAAAGCTTTGTGAATTATCCAGGCATTTGTTACAGCCATATCCAGTCAACGTATAAGAAGTGGACAGTATCACTTTTTCCCACAAATATTAAATAAAGTCCAGCCAACCAGTCGAGGTGATTCCTACCGTCCATGTGTTTGTAGTGAGATTTTATAAAATTCGGCATCTTCACGTTAACTCTATTTTTGTGTCCTCATAATCATCTCCAAATTTCTTAAAATGGCTACTGAGTATGGCAAATAAAAGTTTTACTTTTAAGGATCGATGCTGGACACCTTGACGTCAACACACATGCGACACTCTTATAAAAGTTTTTTTTTTATCTTAAAAGATGGGCGATAATATTACAATATGTTTATCTTTATATTTTTATCATGTAGTGGTTGCCATGGGGATGATGAATATTATAATTAGTTTTTGTTTTATTCCATGGTAACCCTATTAATTTCAGACGATTAAAAATTTAACCATTTTCATTGCAATCATTCTTCACAACCTACTGCGTCCGTCTTCTGCTATATTTTGAGCTATTTTCGAATATGGATATTTCTAATATATTTGGTGAATAACAGGATATATTTTCTTAAAGAATATGAGGTCTGTGCTTTTAATTATTGTTGCTAACTGCGCATTTCCACTTTATTTTATTCTTAAATAATGCATTTTTAAATGCCCCTTGTAAGGTGAAATTCATTAAAGGAACTCGCAGTGTTTGGAATATTACAAGTTATCAGCAATTATTGATTGATCTTCAGTATTGATTAATTTTAATATATATTATGCAATTATTTTATGTGTATAATATAATTACATAATACAATTATTATTATGTAAAATTACTAGCTGGTATACCCGTTCTTCGCACGGGTGAACTTAAAAATTAAACAATACAGATGGAAGGATAAAGAAGTTTTTAATGAGTTAATTTTACATAAATTGCAAATTAAACAAAAAAAAAGGCTTTTTGCATATCTCAGCTGAATAAAAAAAAATAAATAAAAGGAAAGGAAAAAAACACCTCTGTTAAATTTTAAGTCTTTACATCTAATAGCTGATAAAAAGGATTTTTTTTATTAATAACTCCCCGTAACTCTCTTGAGGGTCGATTTTTGAAAATACCTCCCAAAGCTGATCTCTGCTCAACAAAAGTAGCACAATTTTAAAAGTTTTGTGTAATGAACGCTTAAAATAGTGTAAATAATGTATACCTGAAAGTGTAATACATTAATATTACTTTCTGTTGTATTTATTTTATGTTAAAATTGTAATATTCTCAAGCAACGCCATTTATTAAATTATAATGGCGATTCAATGAAAAACATAGCGAAATGTTGACGATAAAATCAAGTTGGCAAATGTCTAGCTACTTTTCATAGCTCGAGCTTTATTAAAACTTTGAAAGACCCGCCGTGTAGGGGAGCGATACACGTTAACCCTTTATCTACGGCATTATGATTTACTGCAGTTTTTTTAAGCAGTATTTTTTTGGGATCACTACATTGAAAAATAAGGGATATACATAAACAAAATACTCAACTTTGGGAAATTTAAACCGTTACAGCTAACTAATTAATTAAAGATATTCCACTGTAAAATTAATTATATACAACTTTCACTTAAAATAAATAGTCAAATCGTATTCTAATGTCTTCATTAACATACAAAAACATAAGACACTTAAATTTTGACATTAACAATTTTTTCGGGACCAAAATGATAATCTTTGCAATCCGCTGAAAACGCCGTCAGCTGAAAACGCAATTTCTGCTACAAAACTATTCTCCTTCCCCGCTAAAATACTCATCATAGAACCCGTGCTGCCATATATCTTGGAAGATTGGATTTCAAAGAATATTCCTGCTAAGTATTGGTAGAATATTCCTTCTAAGTTGGTGTGGTGAACGGGGTGCCAGCTCAGGTGTCGTCCACGTCACTTGACCATGGTTCAAAATTACGTGGTCCGTTGCCAAAAGCTCTCGTGTACCTGAACAGTGCGACATTAATATTCACTCACTCCAAAAAATACAGTACAGTAGTTATAATTATTTTTATACTTAAAAATGCAATATCCGCCTATTCAATTAAAATTATAGCGTTATAATTAACTACTAACCACGAACAAACTATACAAATATGTCCAAATGATGTAGTGTGAAAGACAAAGTTTATGTACTTAAGTACCAGTAGCAATAAAAGTATTTATTTTGAAAAAAAGACCCATTTCTTACCACCAAATGTGCATAATAAAATCATTTAAAATACATTCAAATAAAGAGATTTATAACAGCCTCTCCCTTCAAAACTTAGTTTGATTATGAAATAAAAAAAATTAGGGATTATGCTGTTCACAGGAATTAATTAGAAGCGAGCGCCTTGCGTAGCCAAAATAAAAAGGGTTCTTTCACAAACAAAAGATAGATACATGCTAACATGAGCTTTTTTTGCAGCGCACGCCAGAATTGCTTGCAAATGGCAGAATTTTTTCCTACTTACTTGACAAATATCGTTATATTTTGGACACTTCTCACAATATCTTTATAAATTATAGCCTATGCTATAAATTATTGCCTATGTGTTATTCTGATGTATTAGCTATATTACTGTAAAGTTTCGTTAAAATCCATTCAGTTGTTTTTGCGTAAAAGACTCCCAAACATCCTCACAAACTTTCGCATTTATAATATATATCTAGATATGATTATTATTATACATAATTATAATATAAAATTGTAATTGGTTATTTTAACCCGGCATCACTCGCGTGAAAAAAACGACCTAAGGTTCTCGCGTTGGGTATCTCATACCCAAGGGGTATGAGACATACAGGGGTATGGGTATCTCATATTCTGTTTTTACCGTAGAATTTGTATACAAAAGTTCAAAAGGAAGAAAAGTAGGAAATATATATGTTTACTACATTTTTCACTCGTATACTTACTTTTTATAAGGGCATTCAGTACATTGTTTATACACTCCTTTATTCTCATCGTGAGAGAGTGCAATGTTTTCACAAGATCTTAATTCTTTTTAATCTGTATCTTTTTAAAACTAAACATATAGGAGTAAACTTCTCTATTCTTTAAATTCAAAATTTTTTTTGGAATTTCTTTACTTTCTTTTATTGTTCGAGCAATAGATTTTAAAAAAAAAGTTCATCTGAAAGTTGATAAGATGTGTACCAGTTGCCTCCTTTAAAATTATGTGCTTCTAAAATGTTTTTGTGTCTTTACATGTAATACAATTATTTTCAACAGTGTCTCCCTCTTCTAAACCTGGTTCGATTTCAGTGGAGGAGAATCATACTTGTTATACTCTTCCTCGTCATAACCGCAAAGGGAACTTCTACATCCGAAAATACTGTTGTACTATGTCTATTAAATACTGTGTATCTGTTAAATTATTTACATACCACATTTCTTCATCATAACTACAACAATACGTACGCCATAGCATAAGGAAGATTTAAAACGTGTTCATGCTTTCATAACTGTAACGGTGATTCACACGCAGGGTATGACATACCCGAAGAGGCGATATCCAGAAGTATATATTTGGAATTCGACTACAAGATAAGGCCCCTCAAAGGAAGTCAGCTAGCTACACGAGAAACTATACATTTTCCAAAAAAGGCTTAGAAGGAGCGTTGAATAAAGGTAGATGGTGGTTATGACAAACCCTGCGTGAGAAAAATGCCGGGTTAAATCTATTCCTACATTCTTTATTTGAAATATATTTCAAAGCAGTTATTTAAAATTATTTGTTGCAGCCAGGCCACCATCTTGAATTCCAGATCACTCGAAAATAAGCGTTGCTTGACGCATAGCACTCTGATATCAAATTAAACACAAGTAGTGAGATCAGCAATATTTCACTTTGTTTTTTTATCCCTACATTGTAATTGAAAGGTAAATTGCCTCTGATCACTGTACCTTTGGCAACCGGGTATTAAATTTAATCAAACTGGCCCCAATTGTGGATTTATATGTATTGTAGAAATAACTTTAAGGGGGTTCAACCATGTGATGGCTTGTTTTTTAAGCATTAGAAAATATTTTTTGATGACCAGTAAAAAGATAGACCTTTTAAGTTTATATAATTTATTTATATGTATTTTAAGGGTATGTTATATACGTAAATGTTTAGCCAAAAATACCCAATAGAACCTGAGTTATAGCACTCTGAGCACACCTGCCTCAAAAAAAAAAATAGACGCTCACTTCCTCCACGATTCCGGGATCTTACCACAGCTTATCTGAAATAAAAATAAATTAAAAGAAAAAAAAACTTTTAAAAACAAGTTTTTTTTATTTAAATGCGCTTAAAAGAATAAAATAAACTTTTTGCGTTTCAAACTTTTTTACTAACTTATAACGTCATTACACAATTTATATGATATAAAAGTTTGTCGCGAGAGATTTTCCTTTGTAGATAAACAAGTAAATTAAACAACTTGATCTGATTGATTTTAATTTTTAAACTAAGTAAATACGAGTATTTACTTAATTTTGAACATTCTAGCTCTTCGATAAGACCTTCTAATGACTTTACCCTACTTAAGGCCTGAAATTTATGTTCGCAGAGCAGAATATCAAAGAATAAAATTAAGAGCTATACTTGATTCCGCGAGTAATATTTATATGCCAACAGAAATAATGAGTAAATGCTTAGGAGTAAAAAAGCAAGAAAAAAAAAACCCTTTTAAACGTAATGCTGTAATGTTAATGGAAGATTGATTGATTGAATATTAACGTCACACTATTCAGCTACACGAGGGCTTTTGGCGACGGACCACATAATTTTGAACCACAGTCAAGTGACGTGGATGACACCTGAGCTGGCACTCCCCTCTCCTAACTACCACAACACACCAACGGGAGGACGTTTCAGCTCTCCACAGATTTAACGTGCATCCCTGCCCTACACGGCGGGTCTTTAGTGGTACTGGGCTCGAACTCGTGACAAGACAAGCCACGATCCGATACCTATACCACTCGGCTACCGCAGCCACAATGTTAATGGAAGAAGTGAGATGCGTATCACCACTTCTAAACGCATTACTTTATATTCCCATTTATAGATAAAATGGGCCCACCATCCCCTTTCTCACATAAAGAACACTTTTTTTTGTTAACCACAAGCGCATTCGCTTTTAGAGTTGCGCCTTAATATTTTAGTCGCAAAATCTGGAAGTGGTATATGGAATTAGTCGCCAAATCTGAAAATAGTTATTCCTGACGACCTTGGTCAGGAATATAGAACAAAATTATAAAAGTATTGTATTGTCATCGGTCCTTGACAAGTGTGCAAAATTTCAGCTTAGTCGAAGATATCAGCTTGAAAATTGAGTTGCAAGATTCCTCCCGAACAAATTACATTGGAAGTTAAATAAAAGCTTTTAATTAAAAAAAAATTAACGGCGTTTTTATCTATAAGCTTAAATGCACCGAATGAAATATACTTAATTGAAAGTATCAAAAATTGGATTTTTGGTAGACCTCTGAACAAAAAGTTTCAAATTTCATGGGGGGCGGTTATGTTTTTGTTATAAAAGAAATATTGATTTTCGGAATGATCGTAGTTCTCATTTGATGCGTATATTTGTGCTTTGAAATTTGAAGTCATTCGGTCAAACCATTCTTGAGATATGATTGGTAAACTCCTAGGAGAGCCCCCACCCTTGGCGCCAAACCGGAAAAAGCGCCAAGCGAAAACGAAATGGCGCCAAGCAAACCCGACAACGGTGACAAGTAAATATAGCAGTATAAGATGGATGCGCAATGAAAATACATGTAAACAATACAGAAATTTAACATTTAAGATAAAAAATATAACAGCACTTACTTTCTTATTGTTGATCCTTCCCAAGTGGAGGGTAAAGTGTAACAACTGCTTTTAAAAAATTCTGGAAAGTCTCGTCGCTGAGTGAGTGATCGCGAGAGCGCCGCCATAAATACTCAGCGAGGTAATGGTCGAACATGCCTTCTGCGTGGCTGGTGTGATTACGGAGAAAACGTTTTATTGCCGATTAACTTACTATTGGAAAACCACGAATTCTTTCTTATACTTCTGCAAACATGCGTATTCACACCTTTTTTTCGACATCTCCATTCAAATCCATCCAAAACAACACTCTTTCGTTCATTGAATCCCATTTGCTCATTACATTTAGGACATTCATAACTTGAAGAAATCAATCCTTTCATACACCATTCAATCAATTCTTTCTTGCCTCTAGCATTCAATAACGTAAAAAATTCTAACGTGTATTCACTTACAAGCGCTACCATACTTTCAACCCGGTGCCCAACAACAAAATGAAATTTGAAATGCGCCCCCACAAATGACGAAAATTCTAGAAAAAGTTAGGGTTGCCATATGTTGTATTTAAAAGTAAGGTTACCATGACGGCGCAATTATCGCCAACCAAAGTAATTCGCGCCAAGGGTGGGGGCTCTCCTAGGAGTGAACCCACTTGGTATTTTAAAATATCTTTTTATTCATTCTACATCCAAAATTTATCATATGAACAAAAAGGTTAAAATAGTTTATTTTAAAAACATTGAAGTACAAGACAAATTTCAAAAAAATTGACATTGCGTAGATTTTTACAATTGCAAAATCAAGGTAATATAGTTGTAAAAATTTGACAGCCTATTAAAATTCTAAAAGTTCCTTTTCACATTCAGATAAGAAACATTTCTTATACTTGACGCAACAAGAAACAAAAGTAAAATTTCAATTTTTTTCTAATTCAAATTTATGTCGAAGTTAAAAAAATTAATACTGTAAGACTATGTGTGGTAAAACATTAAGTAATAGGTTTAAAAAGGAATCAAGCATAAATAACTCAAATTCAGTGGATTTAATGATTCGAGAGGAATTTTTGTTCTTGATAAATCAGATATTAACTCTAACGATCATAAATACAAATGAAACTTAACAAAATATAAAATCTGTTCTCTTCCTATAAAATGTTACCAATTTCAACTTTCCACATCGGGGAAAATTAGTTTAAAAAGTAATTTCTGGTCTAAACGATCATTTTAACCCTCATCTTCAAACGCTGTAAAGAAACCGTCATCCTCACTTTCATCATGCACTGCTCTATGAAACGTATTGTATTCAATGGCTGCTTGAGCGATGTTATTATAATGAGTATGATGATTACAGCTAAAATGCAAAACAGCAGCAGCTTCTAAAATAACAAGATATAATTTGTCACGCCTTTCGAACATAATCGCAAGGTCGCATAATATGCAAATATAACAAATGAAGTACAAATATTCATAATAACTCTGACCAGGCAAGAAGTCCATATATCGCCTCACATAGCAATTTATATACATCCTGGCTGCACCACCAGATGATTGCAGCAAATCATTCAAATCGAAATAAGCGTCTGGTTCGTATTCCAAGGCTTCCGATTCCATGCAATGATGAGTTATTGCCGTCCCAATACTTGGTGTAAAAAAGGAAGTATAGTAACGAATAAGTTCAAGGTTATTTGAAGGTGGCTCCCAGTTCAAGTTGTTGTATTCCAGATAGAATGAAACTGCTTCTTCTAAAAATCGAATTACATTTCCTATGTGCACGTAACCTCCCATGTTGATGTAAGGAGTAATAATTCTAGTGGTTATATTTCGGTATTAACATTTGCTTAGAATTTATCATGTAAAGAAATTCTAATTTCATTGATTAAAGTCATCAGAGTACCGCAAGCGAACTTAAGGTTGAGATAAACTATATTAACATTTACTAAAATTCTGCAAAATGGCTTACTTGATTGATTCGAAATTGTATTGTAAAAAACCAATTCTTGTTCCTAGCGAAGATAACACCTAAGCATCTAAGCTACTGTCCAGCCTTCCCCACCGTGGTCGCGGTAGCTTAGTGGTCAAGGTATCGGATCGTAGCTGGCTTGTCACGAGTTTAAGCTTTGTACTATTGAAGACCGCCGTGTAAAGGAGCGTTGCGTGTTAAATCTGGCGAGAGCTCAAACATCCTCCCGTTGGTGTGTTGTGGTAGAGATGTGGTGAGGTGTAGGAGAAGGGTGCCAGCTCAGGTGTCTTCCTCGTCACTTGACCATAGTTCAAAATTACGAGGTTCGTCGCCAAAAGCCCTCGTGTAGCTGAACAGTGCAACGTTAATATTCACTCATTCAGCCTTCCCTGCCATACTAAATAGAGAAATTGAGCTTTGACCATGATAGGTTTTCAGCGGAAAAACCAATTGGCACAAATAGCATGTAAGCACATGTTCCACGTCTTGGTAAATTCGAATTGCGCGAGCTACAAATGTACGTTTTTAGAGGAAATTTTAAAAAATTGAAAAACATCGTATCGACAAAGTATTTTGGGGAAATATTGGAATTTTTATTCAATTTTAGGTAGGTCGATTGTTCATTAATGACGTCCTACTAAGCAGCGTCAGAACAATATATGAAAGACCTCGTCAATCCGCACCACAATCAAATGACGAGCATCACACTTCAGCTGACACTTCACTGTCTACATGTCTACACATATTAGCGTAAGGACTTCGAAACTTGATAAATATGCTGCTTTAGTAGCACCAGAAACCGAACCTATGAACAGGGACGTCTTAAGACATAGGCCAACTGGGTCAGGACCTCGCCCTCGGTGGGGGCTTCATTTCATTCTCGACTCTGTCTTAATAAGATCATGATACGGATAATTTTAATGGCCAAATATTATTGCCATACATATTCTCCAAAAAACAGGTGGCCGCGGTAGTCAAGTGGTCAAGGTATTGGATCGTGACTGGCTTGCCATGAGTTCGAACCCAGTACCACTTAAGACCCGCTGTGTAGGGGAGCGATGCGTATTAAATCTGTCGAGAGCTCAAACGTCCTCCCGTTGATGTGTTGTGGAAGAAGAGAGGTGGTGAGGTGTAGGAGAAGGGTGCCAACTCTTCCAGTCACTTGACCATGGTTCAAAATTATGTGATCCATTCCCAAAACTCTCGTGTAGCTGAACAGTGTGACGTTAATATTCACCCTCTCACTCACTCTCCGAAAAACAGCGAATTTCAAACTGCATGTCAACTGGCAAAGTGGTAAGACTATTATTATGTAATGACCATTGCCCACATATCTAGGCCTAGGCCTAAAATCCTAAGTAATCAATCAACTCATTAAGTCGAAATGTGGCCATCAGTCGAGCCGGTTTGTGCCTTGGGTTTTGAGATTGTCAGTTGTGCACATTCATTTGTTTCAAATTACCGTTTGAGCGAGTATTGGACAATACATTGTATATACTGAACAGCTTTAAAGATCTGAGGTAGGGCCTTATTTTTAAGAGATGTTTCATGGCCTCGAAAAATCTTCTCTGGGCCCAGGACCTCAAAGAGTTTTAAGACCATAATCCCTTAGGTCAAGAGAAGGACGTAAGGGTGGATTCAGAAAAAGAGTTCAAGAATTTCCTATATGCTACGCATTATTTTTAACCATGTTCAAATTACGAATGTCATATCTAATTAGTGTGTTATCCTTCACCCATGACCTTCTCTCCACTCGAGACCAGCCTAGTAGAAGGATTAGTGTATGTTAAATCTCTTGAAGTATAGGAGTAGACTGCCAGTTCAGGTGTCACTTTCGTCACTTGATGATGGCTCAATGTTATTCTGTAGTTGCTTCTGAGAGAGTGAGGCATTAATAAGCAGTCAATCAGCTACACCACTCCATTGCAAACCAACATTTTTTTAACGATGCAGATTTTTACAGACTAAACATGGTTTGTGACTCCATATTCTATGGTGATTTGTCGTCCTCATGCTGTCTACTATTATCCCTCCGAATATGTCGGTTGAATTCGGAAACACCCTATAAATCGGATCAAGTAGTAAGGTGAAAGCATAAATAAATATTGCTTGATAAAAGGAAGTCTCAAAAAAAAAAAAAAGGCGAATATCGCCAACGCATCCCGATGGGGTAAAGGTAATAAACTCCTTGGGAGATATATAAGAAAATTGTACATCTCCGTGCCATCAATTTCGTGCTTGACCCTTTAGTGTGCACGATCGATAGCGCTAAACTGGACAAACTGTGCAGAAACGAGATAATTCGTGCGGAGTCGTATTTTATGCTGCTAAAATTTTCACTCGAATATGAACGATTGCCGTCTGCACTCGTGACACTTGTTGCAATCTGTCGTCATGAATTCGTAAATTTAGATAAAATTTATTGTAAATTTAAATAAAATTTATTGTAAATTTAAATAAAAGTTTATTGTAAATATAAATAAAATTTATTGTAAATTTAAATAAAATTTATTTTAAATTTAAATAAAAATTTATTGCAAATTAAAAAAAAATTATTGTAAATTTAAATAAAATTTTCACTGGAATGTAAACGATCGCCGTCTGCACTCGTGACACTTGTTGCAATCTCTGTCGTTACGATTTCGTAAATTTAGATAAAATTTATTGTAAATTTAAATGAAATTTTCACTCGAATGTAAACGATCGCCGTCTGCACTCGTGCCAAATGTTGCAATCTATCGTTATGATTTCGTAAATTTAGATAAAATTTATTGTTAATTTAAATAAAAATTTATTGTTAATTTAAATAAAAATTTATTGTTAATTTAAATAAAAATTTATTGTTAATTTAAATAAAAATTTATTGTAAATTTAAATAAAAATTTATTGTAAATTTAAATAAAAATTTATTGTAAATTTAAATAAAAATTTATTGTAAATTTAAATAAAAATTTATTGTAAATTTAAATAAAATTTATACTAAATTTAGATAAATATTATTAAAAAGTATTTTTTCATTTGCTAGACATCAGCATTTGGAACGCGCTTTGTACAAAAAAAGAATTTAGATTTAAGAAAGTTCTTAGATTTAGATTAAAGAAAGTTATCATAACGCGATACAAATATAAAAAATTAAGGTATAGACCAAAATATTCTGGAACTTTGTGTATTGCGTGACTAATGGAGAGAACTTCATATATATTTTCTCAGCGTTGTTCTACCAACTTGAAAAACAGAAGCTCCTACAAAATATTGCACTGTACGCTGTGCTAAAGGAGATAGTAAAGGAAAAGAAATAGTCGTTATATGTGTAATAATTACAATGTTGTGGTATGAGCTGCATCTTAATTCCAAACATATCAAACAAAAGAAAAATTTGAATACTTTTTTTTAATAAATAATATTATTGTTAATACTGTGTTGAAAAAATATAAATAAATATTTTTATACACATAAAAATGTTTTTTTTTTCCAAACAGCTATTCGAAAAGAAAGATAATAAGTACGGGCAAGATTACAATTTTCGACTGTTATCTGTAATGTATCTAACAATATTCAACATAAAAAATTTGATTCAGTTTGTATATTTTTTTTTGTTCTTGAGCAAAATGGTTCTAAAATGTTTCCTTAAATTGAAAAAAAATAATTTTTTTCTTTCCAAAAATAGGTATGCGTTTAGGGGTTAATTAGAAAGGATGCTTATATATATATATATATATATATTTGAGAAATGGGATTGCATGTTCAGTTATACTCTTTAACTAAATTTCTTTATTCCCCCATCCCTCAATGAAGAATTTTAGACTCGCATTAATTTAAAGCCTTTTAGATGCCTGTCAAAAAGTGCTAAACGAATTCGTTACACAGAACGATACCGTTGACTATTAAATTTTATCAAAACCGCTTTCTATTTAAATCGTTCAGTTACATCAATTTTAAAGTAGCAAAGTTTTAAATATTTTGCATGTTATCATTACCAAAGTAGTTCAAATAATCGAAAAAAATTCAAAACGTATCAGACGCATATTTAAAATAATTTAGATGCGTCTTTTTTTTTTTTTTTTTTGTATTACAGCCGTCAACATACGACACTTTTATATAAAAGGTATTTTTCTTTTATCTCAAATGAGAAAACACTTGGAGCTAATTTGATATCGCAGTGTTACACGCCAAGTAGTTGTTTATGTTCGCCAAGATGGGCGATAACAACTACAGTATGGTTACTTTGATATTTTTATCGTGTGATAATGTGGTTACCATGGGGATGACGTATATTACAGTAAATTTTTATGGTTTTTCCCTTGGTAACCTTTTTAATTTCGGACGATTTTAGTTCAATTTCTTTAAAAATTTAACCATTTTCATTGCAATCATTCTTCAATCTACTGCTTCAGTCTTCTGTTGTATTTTGTGCTATTTTCGAACAGGGATATTTCTAATATCATTGGTGAGTACCAGGATAGTTTTTTTTAAAAAGAATATCAGGGCTATGTTTTTAATTATGACAACTAAAATAATTACGCATTTTCACTTCGTTTTATTTTTAAATAATGCAGTTTTAAGCGGAACGTGTAAAACTGCATTTAACTGCCTCCAATGAATGAATATTAAAGGCACACTGTTCAGCTACACGAGGGCTTTTGACGACGGACCACAATTTTTAACCACGATCAAGTGACGAGGACGACACCTAGCTGGCTCCCCCTCTCCTAACTACCACACCGCACCAACGGGAGGACGTTCCAGCTCTTGACAGATTTAACGTGCATCGCTGCCCTACACGGCGGGTCTTTTGTGGTACTGGGCTCCAACTCGTGACAAGACAAGCCACGATCCGATACCTATACTACTCGGCTACCGCGGCCACAATGTTAATGGAAGAAGTGAGATGCGTATCACCACTTCTAAACGTATTACTTTATATTCCCATTTATAGATAAAATGGACCCACCATCCCCTTTCTTACATAAAGATTGATTGATTGAATATTAACGTCGCACTGTTCAGCTACACGAGGGATTTTGGCGACGGACCACGTAATTTTGAACTATGGTCAAGTGACGAGGAAGAAACCTGAACTGACACCACCTCTCCTAACTACCACACCAACGGGAGCATGCCTGAGCCTCTATATATTCAATGTGCATTGCCTCCTTACCTTACACAGCGGGTTTTCAGCTGTACTTGGGTCCAAGTAATGACACGCCGGCCACGAGTCCATTACCTTCACCATTAGGCTACCGTGGCCCTAGAAGTTTCAAGAGAAGTGTAAATGAAAAGCACTCCAAAGATTATTTGAAATGTGTATGTTGCCCCGTTATTGTTACTAATGCCACCTGATCGGCATGTACCTGATCGAGGCCCACCCAATTTATCACGGCAAAAGACTAGATTATTCGCATGTCGTCAACCATAGCTTTGAGCATCATGCAGATGACAGTACGTTTTGGCTCGTTTCCATCCCAATTTTGAGAGAGAACACCCTGGGGTGGTCAGGAACCTTCCACTAACCTCACGAGAGGACTTGCGGCTCGACGGCTATTTTGAGTAACCCTATGCCGCGAAGGTACTATGCATTTACAACCACCCATGCCTCCTCCGGGACTCGAACCCAGGTCTTACGGCACAGCAGTCAGCGTCACTAACCACTATACAGGATTGGTGGCTGTCGTTTTGCTACTACTTTCTACACTATTAAAATTCGTAGGTGAACAAACATATCTTTCTATAATGCCCTATCTTCTCCCGAATCGCACGACGCAGAAACCTGCCAAATGTACCAAAATTTTGGGAGTAATACAAGGAATCTGTTTTGACCATTCATATTCCGATATTCCAATTAGTTAAAAAGATATTAATTAAAACGCATAATTAGTGCCATTTTTCACCGCCAGGAGTCAAGTTCAACTTTTTTTTCCCCGACGATTTTAAAATACGATCTAATTCTTTCCATGAGACTCAGACAAAAAATAATTACAGATTCGGAAAGATTATTTACCTCTCCACGAAACGGGGTATAATTTATTTTACAAATTAATAATTTATTTTCTATTTTTAACGCTTTTTTGTTAAAAATGAGTCAAAATCGATACGTTTTTATGAGTATTATTTCTAAATCGTTCCGTTTGCATTTTCTTTCACGGTAATGAAAAAACTATTTCACACTAAAAAAGTTCATGCTTTTCTCTTTTAGAATCAGTTATTTAAAAAAATGGAGGGGGGTTACTATTTTTAAAAAAATACACAACATTTTATTGAAATTTTTAATAACTTCTTTATTTATAAAAAAAATCTCACGAAATTTTTTTTCCGTGTGTAGAACGATATTACACGTAATCTGTACGAAGATTGATAAAATATCTTAAAAATTACGGGTTTCATTTAAAATGTGTTTCTCGTTTTTCACACACGTTTTTCAAAATGTAATCAAAATCTAATTATACACGTGGTGCCATCTGCAGAGAATCGGAAAGATCATTTACTGTGCCTTAAAAATTCCGTTTTTACAAAACAACGAAGCTTTGCCGAAAAATAAATTTATTTAAAAATTAATATAATAAAATTAATACATATCATTCTTTTGTTTCAATTATTTTAAAACTTTTTAAATATTTAATCAGTTTTTATCAATAAACGGGGTTTTTTTCATTTTACAGCCATTTTTTAAATAAACGGTATGTCACAACTAATTGTTCAATGAACATTTTTTATCATTTTTTTTTTCATTTCAAAACCTAAGAAGGCAATAATTGTGATGTAACTATTGATTGAGTGAATGAAAAAACCAAAGCCCTTTTATTATTTTAAGCTCTAAGAAAATAATTATTGTTAAAACAATGAATATGTTTGTTTTGTATAATATACTTTTTTCGTCAGATACATGTTTAAATGATTTACTAAACGCAGAGAAATGAAAAAAAAATATTATAAAATACCAAAGGATTTTTATCAGACAGTATTCTTTTGTTTTTGAATGTTATTTTTAGTGAATGTAAACATATATATAGGCTTCCCCCCATATATATATATATATATATAATATCTCTCTTAAGAAAGAAGGTTTGCTCTTAAGATGTTTTAGGATTTATTAGTCTTCTTTTTAATTTATTTACTGCTATATATATATGTAAAATATTGGCTGAGTGTGCTATTTTGTGGAGTGTTAGCAGAGTTTCTCATTAATACATCTTCAGTGTGTGTGTGTGTGTGTGTGTGTGTGTGTGAACATGCATCTTCTTTATTGTGATGCATACATATCTAAAGTTTAGGACAAAATTACGGTACATTTTCACATTGACGAGACAAACTTGCGACGATTATAAAGCAGAGCGGACAGAATACAAGCAGAAGTGACATCTTGACGGATACAACACAAAGACACAGAGTTGAAGTTATTTTCACTTTTACATGATGAAGGCAGAGAGGAAGAGCGCGGGATTTCACAAGATGTTTGGTTTTATACCAACAGTGCAAGCGCATAATGTGATTACGTAATCGTAGCTCTGATTGGAGATCAGGGTGTTAGTTTCGAACCAAATAATTAAAAGATTATTTCAATATTATTAAAAGAGTTAATTAAAAGGATGCTAGAGGGAATTGTTACATTTCCCCCTCCGTAAGACACGTGTGTGCACCAGGGCTCTTGACACAGACCCGTATCTTACAGAGATATTAATTTTAAAATTTTGAATAAAATTATTATTAATTTAAAACTACTTACGCTTGCCGTTAATGACATACATAGCATGATCTCCAACACAGAAATCAGATAATAGAAAAATATAAAAACAAAAAAATATACTGTTAAATTGTAAAATATGGGTACCCATAAATCACTTTCAAAACATACGATTCAAAATACAGTAAAAATCAAAAAGTATTGCTCCAAAATGTTCACATTTTCTTGAGTAGCTGATATAATAAAGTTCACACCACTAAGCGTTATATCATAAAAATACACAATATCAAAAATAAAAACAAGGAACACTTGAAATGGAATGAAAATAAAATAAGATTCAAAATAATTATAGCCTAAAATATCAAAATATCACCAATGATAAACAACATGGAAACATCTAAGTTTGTTTCAAAAATAAAAAAAAATGACTTCCTCGTCTAAAAGTAAACTTAATAATCTGATACTATTAAGGAAGGGGAACTTAATTCACACACACACACAAACTCTTCCCTGGTTCTATCCAAGAGCACACACTTCTCCAAAACTGAAACAGTATACCGAGATGAAAACAGGAAAAAATCCGAAATGGATTGGAAGAGGGACCCATGTTTCGCACATTATAAGATCTGTAATCATTTCTTATTGTGATATTTCACAACAACAGTAAAAAAAAAGAAAAAAATATCTCGAGAGTGGAAAGGATGTCCACCTAAGAGGGGTAAAAGGACAATGATTTGGTTTTGTGTAGGTGTGTGTTTTATTTATTTATAGTGTAATTATTATTATTCATGTGACTGAATTTCAATTCTTCAGGAGGATAATAAGTTCTCAATCTCGAAACGTAAACAATTTCAGTAGGTTTTTTAGTTAACGCGTTAGGCTTGGTTATTTCATAATTGACATCTGACAGCTTTTGTACTATTTCGTAGGGGCCTGAAAAATTGGGGATAATTTTCTTCCATTTGGATAATTGAATTCTTCATAAATTACGCTGTCACCCGGTTCAAAAGGAGAATCAATGAAACGTGCATCATACTTAATTTTGTTTTTCTAATGGTATTTTTAGGTGTTCTCTTTTGCTAATCTTCTGGCTTCTCTTTAACTGAAGGGTAAACTTGATTTTGAGCTAACGGAAGTGTATATGGTAAAGTGCCAAATAACATATATGCAGGAGGGAATTTTGTGACATAATGAGGTGTTAAGTTATACTCATTGATTAATTGTTATAGAAATTTGGTCTAAGGAATTTTGGTAGAAGAATTTACTTTACTTCTTAATTTAGTTACAATAGATTGATTTACACGTTCACATTTATCATTTGTCTGGGGATGATGAAAAGTAGATAATAACTGTTTAACGTTATAGTTTCTTAAAAAGCGTTTGAATCGAGATGAGGTAAAAGCACCATTTCTATCAATTAATAGTTTAATAGGTATTTGAATTTGGAAAAGTTGTTTCAAACAATTTGCATATGTTTCTGTTTTGTTTCACTTTTAAAAGCAAAAGCCCAAACATAGCGAGTTGCATGATCAATTATTAAGTGGAGAAAATTTTTGTAGAATTATAATAATTATATATATATATATAAATCTAGCAACAGTATCAACAAAGATATACTCAAAAGGTTGATCTGGGGGAGAGGGGGTACAGTCTGTAAAAGACCAATTTTTTTGCCTTTTCTTTTTGTTTAATTTACATACATTACAATGTTGAACAAATTTTGAATTATCTAACTTAATATTAGGCAAATAATATATATTGAGGAGAAATTAAATTTATCATTTTTTGAGTACCAGGATGTCCAAATTGTTCATGAGCATTTTGCAGAATTTTTCTTCTTAATGAAAAAGGTACAACAATTTTAAACAGATTTTTCTTTTTAAGAACAAAGACATCATCAACTTTCTTATATTTAGGATCATTTACATTATCTAAATTTTGATGGGTTTTTATCTCATTTAATTCAAGTAAATGTACAGAGTGTTGGATATATTGCGCAATAGGATGTCTTGTGATAACATGTCATCTTCAACATTATTAGTCCCTTTTAAATATTTTACTTCATAATCAAACATGCTTAATTTTAAAGACCAACGAAATAATCTACCACTTAAATTTTTCACATAGTTAAGCCAAACAAGAGCAGCATGATCAGTGTGTATTATGAATTTTTTACCATGTAAATAATAATACAACTTATCAAGAGCATCTACTATGGCCAAACATTCCAATTCTGTGATAGAAGGCGTTCGTCTACAATGTTTGCACGGTGAGGACGGGCGTTGTCATCCATAAACAGATATTCAGCACCCATGGCACCCCGAAATAAACGTACATGTTGTTCCAGAATGACATCCCGATAGATGTGGCCTGTCATCGTTACACTCTGAACATGCAGGTCAGTTCTGGAACCAAGAATAATTCCTCCCCAAACGAGCCATCCTGCGCCACCGTAACGGTGTCGTTCAATGGTGTTCTCTTGGTGGAAACGGGTACCTGGCGCTCTCCATATTAAAGTCCGGCGAGAATCAGACTGCAAACTAAACTTGGACTCGTCGGAAAACATCACACAAGACCACTGTTGTGGTGTCCCCAATGCATGCTCTCTACTCCAGGTTAATCGCAGGCCACAGTGAGTTGCGGTAAGTGGAAGGTCTGCGAGTATATACACCAATGTGCCCTAGGCGTCTGTACACGGTCTGCCTTGAAACTGTCGTACCGGTAGCTGAAGAGAGCTGACGAGACAGGTCTGATGCTGTGCTCCGTCTGTTCCTTTTGGCATTAACTGCCAAATACCGGTCCTCATTCGGCGTTATAACTCGGTGGCAACCTGTGCTGTAACATCTACTCACATTACCATCATCTTGGAATCGTTATAAAGCCTGGAGATGACACTCTGGACGATTCCAAGTTGCTCGGATACTTCCCGCTGGTCCTACGTCCACATTCCAGTCGTCCAATAATTCTACCACGTTAAAAATCATCTTTGAACCTAACGAGCATTGACCTCTTCTTCGGTGGTACTAGGTAAAGCCTCTTGGACATGCTAGTCATGATTTCGTGATCATGACCACTTGGCAACCACGGCCTTCTTTGTCTGGTGGAGCAGCCTTTGTCAGAGATCTGGAAACTTTGCTAATAAGTTTTTCTTTCGTGGATAAAATGTTTCACTAACACAGTGTTTCTCAAACTTTCAATACTGGCGACCCAATTTTCAATCATAATTTTTGTCGCCCCCTGTACAACAATAATGTATTTACTGCAATAAAAATGCACTTTGAGAGAGAGAGAGAGACGCTAAAGTTAAAATACGATCTTAATTATAAACCGTACAAATTAATACGATAAGTATATTAAATTTTGTGTATATGTAACTTTTAAGTAATATATATATTTTAAGAAAATTACTTAAAATATGTATTACTTACTTATTATTAAGCTCTGGTTTCTCTTCAAACTTCATGCTAATCTTTCGTACTTACTCATTAATATGTTATTTTTCTTTCTTTAATTTTTAAATTGGAACAGATCGCAAAATGATATATTTAATTAAAGATTTATTTCCTTCAGCATTCATTTCTCAAAGTACAAATGTCATTAGAAAAATAGTCTAGTCAATGTTGCTCTCTATCATATCCATCACATCTGGCATTATAGGGTATGTTTGCGTGAGTCTGGGCAACATATCAGACGTCTGCGCAAAGCATGTAAAAATGCTTTTCCTCGTACAATTCCAGTCAGTTTTGGTCGACTCGATGCTCCTATAGCTACCGAATCAAGCTTGAATGTACATTTTTTAAAATTTACACGTTAATTGTAATTCAAGGTAATTAAGTATTTACGGCAGTAGATTAAAACAATATCATACATACATTTTTAAGTCGTAAGCAAACATTCGATCATAATAAAGAATCAACAAGTACACAGACGAACGAGCATGGTTCAGAAAATTAAATCAAGGCGATATTCTCAAAAATACTTAAATTTTGGATTTACCACTACTGAAGTAAATGATGGGGAAAAAAGCCCCCGCTCAATATGTGCTAAAACTTACAAATCTGTAGAACAACATGTGAAAGTTGTTTTTAAAACATGTAAAATCTTTTAGCAATGTTGGCAAAGAATTTTAAAAAGTATTTTCTGGATGAGGACAGCTTGGTAGCAAGTTACGAGTGGATTAGGGATCTATTTCAAGATACTCCAGAAGGGCTCTCAACTTCCGAAGAAGAAATCTTTATAGATTTCATATCCAGTGAAAAATTAAAAGGCAATTTTGTAATAAATCGCACTTTGAATTTTGGGTATAGGTGGATGAGGAATTTTCTGTACTGAAAACAAAAGCACTTCGTATACTATTAGCATTTTCAACATCCTACCTTTGTTAAACCGGATTTTCTGCTGTGGATGCTTTGAAGACAAAATATAGATCTCAGCTAAATATAGAAAAATAACTCTTTAAGTGTTAATTTCTGATATTAAACTTTCCTTTGAAAAACTTTCCTCTACAAGACAAGCCCGTGGAAGTCCCTAATAATTATTAAACTTGTTCTTAATTTAGTAATAAGATTGATTGATTGAATATTAACGTCACACTGTTCAGCTGCATGAGGGCTTTTCACGACGGACCACGTAATTTTGAACCATGGTCAAGTAACGTGGACGACACCTGAGCTGGCACAACTCTCTCCTTACTACTACACCACACCAACGGGAGGACGTTTCAGCTCTCGACAGATTTAACGTGCATCGCTGCCCTACACGGCGGGTCTTTAGTGGTACTGAGCTCGAACTCGTGACAAGGCAAGCCACGATCCGATACCTATACCACTCGGCTACCGCGGCGAAATTTAGTAATAAGAAATTTTTTATAAAATACCTTCTTCAGTACTGATACATTAAACGTATACTGGCTGAATCACCAACTCTTCGCACGAGTTCATTTTTTAAAAAAATAAAACATTATTCTTTACATAATAGCTGAACTGTAAGGAGAGTAAAACTGCGTGCACGACATTGTATACAAAAATGTAAAATGATTTTTTTTAGATAAATGCTATAATTGTAAATAACTGTTTAAAAGAACTGTAATTTTAAACCTTACAGAATTAGCATTTAAAATTAATGTTAAATAATAAAAAAGAATATAAAATTCCGATGAAGAATAATTGTGTTACTTTTTAACATTTAAAGCGGGAAGACTTCAAAATGTTTTAACCCGGGAGCAGGCGCGTACTCGATACTAACGCTAATGGTAGTGCGGGGGGACTCAGTCACCCCACTCATTTGTTTATAATTATTTTTACTGTACACGATACAAATCGGAATTCTAGTGAATATTTTAATTTATAGAAAGTATACTTACCTTCTTTCAAGGACTATTCAATTCTTTGATGATTTGAGAAAAAATCCAATAAAACTGAACTAAAATGATTCAGAAGTACAAGACCATAATAAAGGACGCAAATCAGACACTTTTCACTAATATTACAGAAATGTTAAATCAATCAATTCTTTTCCAAATATCGAAAAACGCTATTATTTACAATTTCCCTAAGCGAAAAGCAAACGCATAAAAGATAGGACGGAACTAATATTGAATAACCATACCATAAGATTGAAGGTCAATCAAATGATTAGCAAACGTACTATGCAGCCTGGCTGAAAAGTGAATCATGTCTTTCTTTTCTTTTTCTACAGCTAATGTACAGTATTTCAATAATAATTATAGTGATGAATGGTTTATCTTCTTAGAATTTTTCTCAGGGTCTGGGTTTCGTTTTTCTTTCAACGAGTAATATTTTATGTTAAAACGTAATAAAAAAATCTCTCATTGAGGAAGTACAGCAAATAAAACAAAATGTTTTTTTCTTCATTAATTTGGTTTTGGGATAAAAGATAGCTATTTGATGGCGGAAAAATGCCAGATAATAAACATAAATTATGGCAGTGTTGTGTGTATTTTTTATATTATGGAAGAAAGCATTTTGTTTTACTTCTTTTTCCGGTTATTTTTTTTTAAAAAAAATCTTTAAATTTTCGATATGCTCGCGCCCCCCTTGTAGGGTCATCGCGCCCCCCACACTTCGAGAAAAACTGCACTAACAGGTTTGTCTCGCCAAGGAAGCGATGCGACTATTTCGAAACCTGCTATTTCCATTGCGAAGTATTTATTGAAAGCGAGACAGCTGTGCATTATGGATCATGTATTTATCTACCCCACTAGCTGCATTTGTTACTGGACAGTCAGTGAGGAAGATGTCCGATTCCTTCATTCTTTTTCGCTTCTTCCATGGTTTACAGTTAATTAATCAAACTCATTCTAACACCGTAAAGTAGTAATTCTAATTGAAGATCAGTCTTATAGAAAGCGGATGCACGTTACTATTTCAGAACCCAAAGTATTCACAACGACTTGAGAGGAAGCAAAAATTATGGAGGGGCTAACTCCGGAGTCTTCATTGCACATTTTAAAATAAGAAGATTAGCCCTACTATTGTTTAATAGTCAGATGCGCATACTCGATTTTCTTATAACACAGAGGCACATGCGGCCCTCTAAGGCAGAAAAATCCCCTTGAAACTAAATTTCTTTCCTGTGTGACTAAAAATTAGTCTTTTTTCCCACTAGGACGACCACGTCAGCACACATACACGAACGAACCTTTATAACAAATAAAAATAGATAAAACAAGAAAATTGTCGAAAAAAGTTAAGGAGTATACACATTTGCCTCATTAAAGTTTTTCTAAAGTTTAATGGGATTGCAACTACAATTGGTATGAATATTAACATGGCACTGCAAAGCTGCACGAAGGCTACTGGTGACGTACCTCGTAATTTTAAACCACGGTCAAGCCTCTAACTTCCAAGGCACACCAACGGGAGGACATTTGAGCCACGACATATCTAACGTGCATCGGTCCCCTGGACACGGCTGGTCTTCAGCGATATTAGGCTCGAAATAATAATTATGATATTCCAGCCATAAGTCTGTGACCTTAACCACAAGGCTACCACGACTAAATATAGTTGATATGAAATTAGCAAATGGAGAGAATAAAGCTACTGTTATTTTGTTTAACTTATATTGGTTTTTATGGTACAATTTATACCATGTATTTTGAGTTGCAGAGTTAACAATTGAAAGCCATCATTTTAGAAAGCTGCAGCCCTATAGTATCCTCCGTTTCCACATAACCTCGAACCATAACTATCATCCGCCTCTGATGAAATATATTCTCCAAATGAAACTTTGCTTCGAACGCTCTCATTTGTCCAACAAAAGTATTTGAAATCAAACCTTAAATCTATAACTATCTGTTTACAAACTCTATGTTATTAAACAAAGTTTTACGATCCTCTACGATAAGGGTGGCCAACTTTTTGAAGAAGTGTGCCACTTTCAGATAAAAAATATATAAATAAGCGTGTCACTTCCCTCTTTTAGCAAATGAAAAGTGAAAAATGTTGCTTATTGGCTATTGTAACTCTTACGCAAAGAGCACATTTTTAAAGTACAGTAAGACTCAGCTTAACGCGGGGTATACGTTCCATCAAAGTAAAACGTAATATGAAACAGCGTTAAACGAAGTTATCTCATCATGTAAATAATGGAGTTAGGAAAAGATGGGTAGAAAATTGGTCTGGTATTTTACCATTAAACTTATTAATTATGTTTTTTATTGCAATAGAGCAAAATTTATTTCTTACAAATATAGAAACATAATAAATGAATATACATATAAAAATAAATAAAATTCTAAATCAGTATGTTCTTATTTTCAATTAAAAATTCTTCTTGCTTTTTCCATTATAATATTTAGCTTAGAGGTATATTGCGTTCAATTTCGTCATCAATCCATTTAGAAAGTCGTTTTTCCATTTCCTCTATTGTATTATTTCTAGAACGGATAATTCCAGTTGCAGAGCTTGTTGTAGTTGCAGTTGCCGATGACATTATTTTTTCCTTATTCTTAAGAATTGTTGAAGCTGCCAAATTCAATGCAGCACCAATTTGAGATTGACGTTCCCCAGTTTCTAATCTTCTAATCACTTGCATTTTAGTTTCTAGTGAAATGCTTTTTCTTGTTGCTTTATTTTCCTGTTTTTTGTTATCACCCATGATTAAAAACTAAAAATCATAATGTTTGTCACTATAGCAATCGTTATATTAAATAAATTTATACATCAACAAATGTTTGAAATGATAAAAATATGTTCGTATAACACCGCAGGAAAGAAGAAACACACACATAAACTGCTTCGGATATTGGGTAGCCTAACAAATTGTGCAATATATCGAGGGATCCTACGATTCAAATAAAAGAGCGTTCAGCCGAAACAGCGTTAAGCGTGGTCATAGGTTCCCTTCACACCAAACGACTCCGATTCATTCACCGTCAAACTTGTCTGATCGACCAGGATTCGGCTTCGTAATTTCCTGCTCAAATAAGCCAAGATTCACTTCCCGCATTCACACTAACCGAAACCAGTTCAATCCGCCGTCATTCTGACTTATGCGTGATTTAGCAGGTCAGATTTTCTTCACTCAATCACCAGCAGCCGAGAGCTATTTCTTAAAGAAAACGTGAATTCAAACAATTAGTGTTTATTTTTACTGTTTTTTATGTTATTAGTAATTTTTCCACATAAAGTTTCTATTAAAGAAACTGATTTAAGATGTTTGAAGATAATGGTTTTCTTGTTAGGGTTAGCATAAGTTTGTTTTCATGCCAATAGATAGCGCTTATGTTTTTGTGGTATTTATAGTATTCTTTTTCATTATGTAAACTAACTTTAGTTCTTGTCGCCGAGTGTGTAGGCAGTATTTTATCCCTGCTGATCTTGCGCAAATAATAAAATAAATTTTTCATGTATTATTTTATTCAATTTTAGAAATTTGAAAACTTTATTCATTACTTTTTAATACTTTAAAGCAAAATGTGTTTTTTGGGGAGGGGAGGGAATATTCTGAAGAATGTTTGAAATAGCTTCAGAGATCAATTTGATACGAATTTATTTAATTTTAGGAGAGAAAAAAATTGAATATTTATAAGAATGCTAAAATAAAATAAAACACCGTTATTGACGATAATTTTAATTTTTTAAAAAATATTCCATTTTATTACTACATAGATCTCAAATTTTGTTATATGAAACAAACAAAATGTAAATGGCATGTAAATTTTTTAATTCATTAATGTATTAGCAAACCCTTTTTAAATACATAATCAAAAAAAATATTTATTATATGCTACACAAGTTGTAGTATATAACAACATTTGTAATGCCTTTTAAAAACATTAGATATATTATTTGTAAAAGTAAATGCATTACAATATAATTACAATACATATTTATTATTTGTTACTATTTTTCAGACTATAATTACACTTGATACTAACAAGCAAAATATTAAAAAAATAATAAAAAAACAATTCTTATTTTTTGTTTTATGTATTTCAATTTGAAAATTTTTGAATAAGGAAACAGTTGTGAAATTAGTAGCTTGAAACGGTAATCGTCTTAAAACTTTAAAAACAGCATCCTTGTTTGACAGCAACTGATGGAAGAATGATTGACCCGTGGCGGTGTGAAGGCAAATCTCTGTTCATTCAGAATCGCTGTGAATTGGAAAGATCGCTACAGACTCGGAATCGTTTGGTGTGAAGGGAGCCTTACTGCGTGTGTATAAGTAATGGAAATTTAAAACCTATATAATAAATTAGACCAAAGCGCAAACTTAAATTTTATTATTGATCAGTTCAGTTAATTTTGAATGAGATTTTGTTAGGTTCATAATAGAAAACGTTTGTTCACACACACACACACACGTATGTTGATTCAAATCTACATTAATATCAAAAAGAGTCAAATCCTGTAATTTTTTAAAAAATTTTTTAACAATAGTAATCGTAATTTTTCATGCATTCATTCATATTAATTCTAACAGCATCGCTGGGCATCATGGCAATCTTTTGAAATTTATGTGGAGAAAGAAATAAAAATATTACCTGTATAAAATAATTACCAAAACGAAGAAAACGAACCCGAACAGCTGACCCTACCGGAGCAAAAGAAATAATCGTTTCCTCATTAACGGAATTTTTATAGTAACAAAAGCTTTCTACTCATGCGCGAGAAAGACCGTTGAAGAATTAAACTATTAAAATAAAAAAAAACCGAATTACGAATGCGCTAACTTGCCGCGATATCATTAAAACTGTTCAAATTAAAGAAATCTACTGCGCATGCTCCAAATTTCTCCAAAAAAAAACAATTTCTCCTTCACTGGAAAACAAATTCAGAAGGGTTACCAGATTCGGCGCATTTATCGATTTGGCGAGAAAACACTTGGTGCGAGAGGCGCCCGATTCGACAAATCAACATTTCCAAAAATCAATAGCATTCCTAACATTTGCACTTCTGTATAGTATGATGCTGATTACTTACTGTGTGATACTTTAGATTTTGATTTTAGATGTGTAACAATTAACATTTTGCTGAGAAATTTTTTTTAAAATGTAAAAAGTTATATTTTTTTATATTTATTTTGAAAATTATCAAACCTAGCACTGAAAGAATCATGCAAAAATGGATGTTAATTTTTTTAATCTGTCACAGGTATCAAAGCACTGTTAACTTTTAAAGATAGTTCATGTAAAAATGTGAAGTGTATTAATTGTTTCCCTCCAAAATCAAGACAACAAAAAGCAAAAGTTTGTCCCCAAAAGAAGGTATTTGACCATCTAGGGTAGAAAAAAAATACAATCTTTTCTCTGTAATTTAAAATTTAAATTATTTCAATATATTTTAATATAGGTAAGAAAAGCAAAATCACATGGCCTGTCTTCACATTCTAGAATAGCAAGTACTCATTGGGCAGAGTCCAGTGTTTTCTTCAAATTATTTTAAAATACAATCCTTCAAATTCCAAAATCTTGCGAGTGGAAAAAGCTTTTGGAAGCCAACTCGCACAACAATGCAGGTGCATTCTCTATACCAGAGGTCGGCAACCTTTTAGCCGTGGCGTGCCAAGCCAATCTACCAATATGATTTTTGAAACAATTTGATTCCCGCGATAATGCACAAGCAGAGTTTAGCTATAAAGATTAATAATACAGATTTATAATTTTATTATATTTTAATTTTTCAGCATTTAAAGATATTCCTTAACTTAAAAATAAACAGCATAAAATATAAACAAAATAAAAACAAACTAAATAAAAAAAAAATAATAAAAACTATATAAAAATGTAAATTTATTATGTATTTTTACACATATTTATTAAAATAAGAAACAGATAACATGAAATATAAGTATTTCCCTTCATTAGAGTTAAATAAAAAGACAAAAAATTTAAGGCGAACCTAGTGCTTGTCCCGCTCTACTTTCATATCGCAAAATCAGAGGTATAATTTATGACTTTCACTTTGACATGATTCTGAGCGTTCAGTTGTTAAACAATTTCTTCGAAATCAAAATATTTTTTCATATTATAAGAGATATTTTTTTTACTTAGATATGTAAAACATAATGTGTAAAGCAGAGCACGAGCAATTTTCTCTCTTTAAAAAATTAAATCTTTCCAGAGATGGAATTCAATAATTTACAAAATAGCTGTAGATTTATGTTTAGAGTTTTTTATTTTTTAGATTTTTTTTTATACTTCCGTAAATGTCCATAATTCTGAAAATATTTGTCAAAAATTTTCCATTCCAAATTAATCAACTTCTATCCACTCAAAAATTGACAAATGTGTAGAGTGACACTGAAAATTGTACCGCGTACCACCTGTACTACAATTAAATCGTGCTATAATGACCCAAATACTACGATTAACTTGACGGTAGGTGCCGCTAGTATCGTAAAATGTGGTGAATCATTTATCCATAAAAAATTAAAAAGAAACAATGTAAAACGACGTTTTTGTATAATTGATACGCATTTTTTTTTATTTTGCACAGGAATTATTAAGATTGATTCCTGCTAATAATACCGGTGTATCTGCTTTTCCGTTGACGCTAAATTTCTGAGCAGTCCACCATGATTTCCGCCAGATGTCACTAGAGGACAACAAGGCTTCCTACTTTTGAGGCCTGGGCAATCATGTACGTGTGGACTTACAGCGCCTCTTTTACCACTTTAATTCCGTAAAAATTGCAATTGTTTTCAATCGCTTTCTGGAAGGCTGTGACTAATCAGCTCTCTATTTTTATTCAGGAAATAAACGGGGGAAGGAACTTCTTACGGCTCTTCATATAGAGCTCCTTTAAATATCTTTAACCGTTTTCTAGGATGCTAATTGACTTATTAACATTCTATATACTTAAAAAAATAATATATGTATTGCAGCGTTCTCTTTCCGGAGATGTGGTGAATGGATGTAACAACTAAACAATTAAAATGTTGACATCCCCTCCCCCTTCCTTAAATACGATTGTCTGTCTACACTTATGTCAGTTTTTGCGAGAATAATAACAAAATTTTTGCTTCAGATGCATTTGACAAAAAAATTTCAGAACAAAAGATTATATTATTATATATTGGGGACATAAATGCGTCTCGTAAATTTTGGAATGTTACATCTAACGGATTTGTTTTCCTCAACACAAAACAAACAATATTAAATAGAATGTGATAACTGTGCACCATCGCTCTCTTCCACATATATTATATTAATCTTCGTTCTCAGCTCCGACGACGAGATAATTGATCGAAGTGTTCTCAAAAATTGTATTGTGAAATTTGCGTTATTACTGCGCTAAATGCAAGTAAATTAATTATGGAGTGACATTTTTTACAACACAATCAAATTAATCCTTTAAAAGTTAAATCCTTCAAATTAAAATCGATATAAAATGACGATGATTATAAACCTCAACATGTATTAAATCTGCATTTCTCTTAGCTAAATTCACGACTTTGTAAGAAGAAAAAATGTAAATATAATGCTTGGTCAACTGATCGAACGAGTTTGCTTGATTTAACAACATTGTAATATTTTTTAATTGAGTCGAGTTCTAGAGGAATCTCTACTTATTCTTTATTCGTTGGGAAAATTATAAGGAATTGAATGTTTGAAAACTCTTGATGCGAAAAAGAAGCATACACTAACGAAAAACAAAGTATCCTGAAGTACACGTTTATATAAAAACAATACCACTAATTTAGTTATGGACTTTAGTATATAATAAATTTTTTTTAAATAATTGGTCGCAAACCAGTGTTGTATTGACGCTTAAAATCTTTATCTAAAACAACTGAAAAGGTTGTGATAATTAGTTTTTGAGGTTTATTTCTATGATGTGCAGGAAATGGATGGGGACAATACACAGTAATTACTCGAATTTAAGTTGCAGATATCCAGCATTTTGTACTTCTACCATTAAACGAAGGTGGTTCTGCTCTTTTAAAAAAATTATCACTCGCTTCCCCTGAATTTGAGCGGTGATTGTAACTGTAACTTCACTTTGCCAAAAGCTGAGCCGCTCATAGCTTTTTGGAATGAGCTCAAGCTCGAAATGAACACAAATTAGAATGTTTCGACTGCTAACATGGGTACTGTTATTGACGCTGTTTATTTCAACGGTTTTTAAATACTTTGAAATCACAAGTATATGTGTCATATTTTAGTTATCATAAGTCTATTGTCTCCGCTGTTCCCCAAATTGAACAAGAATAATTATTTTTGATAAAATATTGCATTTTACTCCTTTTGTTAATTAAATACAATTTTCATTAAAGATATAATTATTCGATAGAATAGAATTCGATAGAAATTTCCAATCATACCCGATTCATATTTTTTTCAGGAAAAAAGTTGCTATTACCACGATAACATGTCAGATGTTACACATCATATGCGACTACTGTAAGGCTCTCGTTTCTTTTCTTCCCCCCCCCTTCATTTCTGGGAAAGATAAAATGGTGTTTGTTGTGCAATATAGTTTGAACTACTTTGAGAAAAGGGAACGCAAATAAACACTTTTTGACACAAAGAATACAAATACTTCAATTTAGAAGGCGAATTTCGAAAAGTTGCACTTCAAAAATTTAAAAATGAAAAGCGTCATCAAGAAGCGTCTTTTAGTGCTTTTGTAAAGAAAAATATCTCTGCAGTTGATGTTACTTACAAAATAGCATACATATACTTGGAAAAAGAGGCAAACCATTAGGTGAGGTAGAAATAATTAAAGAATGTATTGTTGAAGCAGAGTGGGTATGTTAGATCCAGAAAAAATTGCCAAGTACAAACAATTGCCTCTTTCAAGAACTAAAACAGATCAACAGCATGAATTAGCTGAAAATATAGCAAAGCAACTTCGTACAGTTATACAAAATGAAGATAATTGTATTTATTTTTTAATACCTTTAGATGAAAGTACTGATAAAACTGACTCGGCGCAAGTTTTATATTTTATTCGTGCCGTACCTAATGATTTACAATGTTACGAAATGCTACTTGCGCTGGGTACACTAATTAGAAGAACTCGTTGAGGTGACATCTTTGAAAACTTCAAAGAAATATGTCAACGATTGCAATTAAATGTCCATGAGAAGTGAAACCAATAGACTCTTTGATTTATTAAAAAGGGAAAACTTGAAGCTATAGAAAAAACTGATATAATTTCACTGCATTTTTCACCCAACAAAATCTTTGCGCAAAATCCACCGTTTTGCAAGACGTCCTGGATAAAACTATCACGATTGTAAACTATATTCGCGTAACAACAATGTACCTTCATGAACTTCAGCAGATGCTAATGTTAGACGATGAACTTGCATTATTTATCAGGTGCGTATTTACCGCCGTATCAGACACATCAATGATACGGGGGCCCCAAGCTGTTCGGGCCCTTAACTGCGTAATCAAAAACTCGTAACATGTACAGAGGATAAAAAAAATAGTCCCCAAGGAATTTCAATACAAGGCCCACTCAGAATTAGCTACGCCAGTGGTATTGATCTCACAGAACAGTGAAGATCAATTAAGGCTTCGCGTTACAAAGCTTCCCCGAAATCCCTAGTTTTTATATCAGTTGGGGGTAAACCTCATTCCCAGTACAACTCAACCCACCTCCCGCATAGCTACTTTGACTTCCGCTCACTTAGGTACTATCTAGAGCTCTCTTAAAATTCGTTTCACGTCCAGCAATCATTAATTAAATCGTTCCTTCGAACGACCGCTTATATTTTTGAGAACTGGACATTCCATATCTACATCTATCAATTATTATTCATGATTGTATCACATATATGACTTCATTGCGTCATTATTTTTCCTAAAACCGATGTTTCATATTTCTATCTTTTTTAGTCCTACCCCCACCCCCCTTTATCTCCGGCAAAGTGCAAGTTGGTTCATTTAAATTTTTATTCAAAATTTGTATTCTCCCCCCTATTTTGCATGAGATCTTTTGAATTTAAATTCAAGATCTCCTTGTCTCGGGTCGTTTATTTTCGGATCGACCCAATCCATTTCCACGCCCACTTCTCTGCGAGCGAACGGCCTCGGCCAATCAGATCGCAGGAAAGTGGTGCGACTGTTCCTTCGGCCGACAGATTCACTCTGTCGCCGTTCCAGCAGAATTGTTCTGCCCATTTTAATTATATCTTTTAAATTTAATTTTAAGTAATCCCATTAATTCGGCTCTTAATTCTAAAATTCTGATGAGGAGGTACGTCCCGTTCCGGGACAGGCACTCCGTAAGTTACATGCCACTTGCCGCTCACTTACTCTAACCACATCAACGAACGGCACTCGCCTAAGATCGACGCTTGAAACAGGACTCTGCTCCAGTCATGATATGAGGTACAAAACGATTTGCTGATTCCTTGGAATAAACTATTATAAGATAAACGGCTGTATTCTATATTATTAATTTTTTTACGAGTATGTCAACATAGAAATACTCCAAGTTATACTGTATACATAAATAGTATATGCTTACATATATAAAAATACAAACAATGAAATACAGGAATTTATCTATGAATATAATGATTTTAAGTAGTATAATCCAAAAGTTTGGCGCGCGAGAAGGTGTATAAATAATGTAAGGTGTAATTTCATGAGTCACATTTCTAGGCAGATCAGCCCATGCGATTGCTAATGTAAAACTTTTACCCACCTCTGACATGCGTCATTGCCCCGATTCGATTTGCCCCGCTTTTAACTTCCCGCAATAGAGCCTTGCAGTTTACAAAGATTCCAAAATTTCTTAAAGACAAATTTACAAATCCAGAAGAAGTTGGGGGGCTTTGGGAAACTGGATTTTATGAAATCCGCCGTCCCATATCTGAAGTATTTGAATCATTAAATGTGGTAATTGGAAATTAAAAATACACTTAATAGTAATTATAGTTCACTTGAGTTCTTAAAATTGTACTGTCCAAAATGTCCTTTATGTTGATTCCAGACTTCTTTTTGCTGTCTTAGGTGATTAATGTGGAGTCTTGACAGTTCGTTGTAGCTCGCAAGGAGCCGTGCTTTCCTTAGCAGTGTGTCGTCGCAGCATGGTGATTGATGGGGTGGCATCTGGGGTGAAGCGCTTGTCAGGAGGAGTGACGTCATCTCGTAGAGGAGCGGGCTGTCAGTCTTGATTTGTGGTCTTTCTGTTGATTGTCGGTCCTGTTGTGTGAGAGAGGGCACTTCTATTGGATGTTGCAGCAAGTGAGAATCCTCTCTATTGGCCGTGCCGAAGGTTGTGCAGAAAGTAGTGGGGGAAAAATTTTGAATAATTTCCTGTTAGATGCATTGAATGTAGAATTGTTGGGGAGTTGAATGAAATTTAAAGTTTAATGAAAAATTAATGAAAAGTAATTTAAAATTTAGCAATAAGGGGTTCATTCGCCGATCGGTGAATGAACGTTTAAGTGAATTATGGCGGATTGTAGGAGTCTAGGAGAATTCTCCTAGGTCTTTTTGAGTGTCAGAGGGGTGTAATTTTCGAGATTGATGATGTTAGAATTATTGATGTTGGGGAGATTATCATAGAAATTTTTGGCTAAGTCTTGAATATGTTTTTTAAAAGGAGGTATTTTGATTGCTCTATAAATGTTTTTGTTGGAGTTGTATCTACATGCTCTTACAATACACCGAATGATGGAATTTTGAGCTATTTCAAGAATTTTGATATTTGTATTAGCTGCGTAGCCCCAGATGGAACATCCGTAGCTCAGAATTGGTCGCAAGACGGCCGTATAGAGAAGTACTTTATTGTATAAATACATATTGGAATTAAGGCAAATTAAGGGGTAGAGTTTCTTTAATGCGATCCGGAATTTATCTCGCGCATAAAGAATATGAGGCTCCCATGTGAGAGTTTTATCAAAAGTAATTCCAAGGTACTTAGTTGTTTGAGACCAGCGTAGTGGTGTGGAATATAGAGTGGGTGGTGCAATTGGTTTACGAGTTTTAGTGAATAACACCGCAACGGTTTTATCCACGTTGATTTTGATCTTCCAGTCGTTGAAGTATTTTTCGAGTAGGGCCAGGTGTTTGTTTAGTGCTATTGTAACTGATTTTGTATTTTTGTAAGTGGCTGAGATCGCAGTGTCATCAGCATATAGGTTAATCATGGTGCGTGGGTGTGAGGGTATATCATTAACGTAGATGTTGAATAACACAGGGCCCAATAAGGAACCCTGTGTTACCCCAATGTTGACGCGGTGTGTAATTGAGAGCGTGTCGTTCACTCTGACTTTGTATTTCCTGTTAGTAAGGTAGGAGTATAGAATATGAATGATGGCAGGTGGAAAATTATAAGTAATAAGTTTATAAATGAGTCCGTCTATCCAGACACGGTGGATATCCAGGAAGACAGCACCAGTGGTCCTGCCTCTCTGAAATCATGAGGATATTTTTTCCGTTAATCTGAGTAGCGGGTGGTAGGTAGAAAGTTGTTTGGTGAATCCAAACTGATTAGGGTTTAAAATGTTAGTGCTATAGATATGATTTTTAATTCGATTTAGAATAATGTGCTCAGCAATTTTGCTGAGCGAAGATAATAAAGAGATTGGCCGGTAGGCATCGGGAGAATTTTTACTTTTTCCGGGCTTGTGTATTGGAAAAACGATTGCAACTTTCCATTCATTTGGAAAGTGTCTGAATAGTAGAATTTTATTTATGATGTAGGTAAAAATTAGAATGATTTTGAAAGGAAAATTTTTTATCATTTTTTTGGTAATATTATCTATTCCAGGTGCTTTGGAATTCTTTAGTTTTTTCATATATTCACAGATCTCGTCTGGGTCTGTGGGAGAGATAGGAGATGAAAGTGGAGTAGAAAAGAATCTTGTTAGGGTATTAGTGACGTTAGAGTCGATGTTGGTAGTGTGTTTCCCTGGTCTTTTATTTTCTGTGTAATTTTCTATGAGCGTGTTTGCAATTAAGTTGGCCTTCTGTTCATCGTTGCTAGCGATGCCATTGGGTCCGGTTAAATTTGGAATGTCTGAGCGTTTTTTGCGAAAGTATTTTTGCATATGCCAGAGACTGTTATCTTGAGTTTCGAGTGATTCTAGTTTGGCGTTCCAAGTGTTTTGTGCGTGTATCCTGACTTCTTTTTTGATTAATTTTTGAAGTTTGTTGGCTTCAGTTTTGTGTATTGGATTTAGAGTCTGTTGATATAATTTCCTGGCCCTGTTTTTACAAGTTATTAAGTAATTGATGTGTTGTGGCGTGTAGTTGTGTCGGGTGTTTTTAATAGGTTTAGAAGCTAAGTTGTGGGCGGAGCTAACCGCATCTGCGAACTTCGCTACTTTTTCTTCGAGCGTAGATTCATTATTGATTTTAGCGTAGTCAAAAAGTTTAATTTCGTTTTTAAGATTTTTTCTGAAAGCAGACCAACAGGTGGTAATTGCTCTTGGATTATCTTTATGGATGGGGGTAGTGATATTAAAGTTTAACATGACAGGATTATGATCTGACGAGAGGTCATTTATGGATACAATATTGTAGGGGTAGTTGAAGTTACTAATTATTGCGAAATCTAGAGTATTCGAGGAGTTGTATCCATATCTGGTTGGAGATTTGGGAAATGCAATTTCTAGGTTATTGTCGTCAGTAAAGTCTTTTAATCGAATGCCTCTGGGAGAGTTTTTGGAGCAATTCCATGCACTGTGTGTGGCGTTAAAATCGCCAAAAATCACACAGTTACTGTTGGCCTGAATGAGAGCCTCAATATCTACAGTAAATAAGTTTTTATCAGATCTAGGGGGAATATAAATACAGGTTATTGAGAAGTTTCTGATATTCGGGGAGTAATAGTTACGGTGGTAGCTTCAATATGATGCAGATTGGGGGAGGGGAGAAATGCGGAATAGATTTTTTAATAAAAATAATAGTACCACCGAGAGTAGGAGTAGTCCCGTTCGAGATGCGGTCGTTCCTGTAACATGTGTAATTTGAAATGTTTATGTTGAGGGTGGGTCTCAAACGTGTTTCTTGGATTAGTAAGATGTCAGGGTCGTACTTCTTTATGAAAATTTTGAATTCGGAGATTTTGATTAGAAGGCCGTTTGTGTTCCTGGAACGCAAACTCAGGCCGCTTATTTGGTGTCTATTCATCATAATCGTCTAAAAGAGCCTCTACTAAGGCGCGTATTTCCTTCTTGCGTTGGGTTTTATGTTTATTAGTACTGGATGGTTGAGGGGTGTTTGATGAAAAATCAATACTATTGATTTGTTGAACTAATAATGAAAGAGCTTGAATGGTTTGAGAAAGTGTTTGGGTTATGAGACCCATGCATTCGCTTTTAGCATTATTGGTATTTGTTTGCTTAGTGATGTGAGTTGTTGCGGCCTGAGTTTGTGTTGGTATCGTAGAAGGAACCTGACCGTTTCGTGGTGCCATCTGTTGGGGGGGGGAGCGGTAATCTTACTTCGTTCTTGTTGGGCTGCTGCTTGCGCAAAGGAAACATTAGGGCGGACTAGACTGTTAACAATGCTAGTATAATTAGGTTTGATTGACGCGCCTTTACGTGGTTTGGGGTACAACGGGCATTTTAAATAATTGGCCATGTGGCCATAGGCTTCGCAATTAACGCAGTACATTGTTTCGACTTTATCGATCTTACAATCAGTCGTTTGATGGGGTTCCCCGCATTTGAGGCATTTAGGTTTTATGTGGCAATTGCTTGCCGTGTGATTAAATTGTTGGCATTTATAGCATTGGGTCACCCCTTTGCTATCGTAGCCCTCTACTGATACATTTAAATATGAAAGTTTGTCTAATTTAAAAATGGTGGCGTTAGTCATGTTTCTTGGTAAAGATACCAAGAATACGGGGAGTAATTGGTTTGTAATTTTACCAGTTAGTTGGGAGACCCGATCAACGGTGAATCCCAGATCGATCAAGTCATTATGGATATCTTCGGGTTTAGCTTTTTTAGGTAGTCCTTTAATCACTACCTTGATGGGTCGTTCGGATTTTAGTTTAATTGAATGGAATTGATATTGTATTTTTCAAGGAAAGTAAGCAGTTCGTGGTATTGGTCGTGAGTATCACAATATAACTTGAAATACTCACCGGTCATTTTGCTACGTATTTTAGGCATGAAATTGTTAATCACTTTCATTTGTTCTCGGAAATCAAGAGTTATTTTTAACATGACTGGTGGGGGGAGATTTTTCGTCAGGTCGGCTGATTTATTTACGGCGGTATTAGTCGCGGGTTTTTTCTTGTTACTTACTGTGTTAACATTTTTAACTATAGTTCCGGTCGAGGTTCCTTCAACGGGATCGATTTTGGAGTCGTTAATTTCAAGAGCGTTGAATTTGTTGCAAAGATTTAGCCTAAAGTTTTGTTCAGTATTCGGTTGAGTATTTTGATTTTTAGATAATTTGCGGTTAGGTGGGGAAATAAATTCGGATTCGTTATCTTTTCTTTTAAGTGAGGCTGATTTCGGTAAAGTTGGAAAATCATTATCGTTAACTTTGGTGGGAGTACTTAAAGGAGTGTGGTGTTCTGCACAAGCGGGGTTATCACAGCTGGGAAGAGAGGAAAACTCACTTACCGTTAGTGCGTTGAGGGCGGTGTAGTTGTCGAGTCTTTGGAGGTGTTCTTTCATGATATGGCAGTCTTCGTCGTTTAATCCATGAAGCTTGAGGGATCTCATGTTAGCCTTGATGTTCTCGATGGTGATAGTGTAGTATTTGATGTTTCTTGCCAGTATCTTCATTTGCTCACAGTTGGTGAGGTGTGGAGTTCCGGGGCGGGAGTCATCTTGAGGTAAAGGCGGTTCATTTTCCATAGGGTGTCGATCGTCATTGTTATCCATTCCATTAGTCAATTCAGTATCCAAGTCCATAGCCGGGGTCAAATCCAAAATTTCAGTCATGGTATTTTTTTTTTTTTTTTTTGATTTAGGTAAATCAAGAAGGCAGAAGTTTGCGTGAGGCTCTAAAAGAGCTCAAAGCGATACTGAAGTGGCGCAATCAGCAAGCTGGCACTGTGCACTGGAATTCGTATGCGGAGCGTTCAAAAGTACGTCCGGACGCTAACGTGTCACAGTAAGGTTGTTATCTAGTACCTCTTGATCAGTATTTTCTTTCTCAGTATCACCTAGTCTCTTACAAATCCAGAGCTCTTCATTACTTATATATAGTAAAAGGGGGGGAGGAAAGGTGGTGTTTCTGCGTCATATACAATCCTCAGAGTTTAATTCTATATAAATTATACTCAAAATAAAACCCGAGTGTTTCATATAACTATGCGTCCCAGATTACTTTATCACTGAACAAAGCATTTATTTTTGAAATCTTACACGAGAAAGTCAATAGATTTTGATTAACAAAAACAGATTAAAAATGTAGTAAGCTGTTATGGAAACATAACATTTGAATATTGAAAAGAACGAAAACGTTTCCACATTGTGATGATTACTAATTTAATTTTGAAAATCAGACTTGATTTTTTAAAGAATATCTTTCACTAGATGTGGCACTAGTGTCCAGTTTAAGAATATTATAAACTTCAAATTATAGCGACCATGAGTTTGGATGAAATAAAATGCATGTCAAGAAAGTTTGCCGACGTCCATATTTCAAAAACTTCCTTTATCTAACAGATGACGTTGTTTGCAACTCGGATGACGTCAAAGCGATAATGTTTGTAAAAAGGTAACCCTTCGTTACTATAGCAACGGGGTGTGGTTAAGAAATGATTGGCAGATATAGTCGATTTCAGAACACATGCGCAGTTTTAGCAAAAAAAAAGTATTCAAAACCAAATCAAATGATGAGGACAACGGGGTGCAGTTTTGGTTGAATGGGTGGAAAAGGGGGAAAAGAAAGTTTTGTAAAAAGTGCTGTACAGATAGTCTTTTGGAATTGCCACGGAAATGGGTGCGCAGTTTGTTTGTTTTTTAAATGCGTGTAAATGTTTTGGGACATCCACGAGAAAATGAACAAGTACTTTTACATTTTCTTGGGTATCATAAACAATGTCCATAGTGTTAAGAATAAAAATGGAATTTAGAAAGGAATTTTAATTTTTGGAGGAAGGATTTGATAGACCTCCAGTTTTATTTTTGTAGGGATATCTTTTTTGTCTTAGCGTATTTAATTCAACTTTTTTTGTTTGATAGGTATGTTATAAATTTCTTTTTGCTCATATCTTAGATACAAATTGTATTTGAAATTGCTATGTAAGAATACTCATTAGGGAAATAATCATTTTCAATTTGAGTCTTTCACAAGAAAATGTCACTTTTCTAAGAAAATAGCCATAGAGCAGTGTTTCTCAAAGTGTGGGGCGCGCCCCCTGAGGGTGGGGGCTCGAGCATATAGAACATTTAAAGATTTTTTTTAAAAAAAAATAACCAGGAAGAGAAGTAAAACAAAATACTTTCTTCCATAATAAAAAAATACACAACAACACTGATATAATTTATGCTTATCATCTGGCGTTTATCCGTCAGCAAATAGCAATCTTTGATCCCAAAACCAAGTTAAAGAAAAAAAAAAGATTTTGTTTAATTTGCTGTATTTCCTCAATGAGCGATTTTTTTATTACGTTTTAACATAAAATATTACTCGTTAAAAGAAAAAACGAAACCCAGACCCTGAGAAAAATTCTAAGATAAACAATTCATCACTGTAATTATTATTGAAACACTGTACATTAGTTGTAGAAAAAGAAAGGGAAGACATTATTCACTTTTCAGCCAGGCTGCATAATACATTTGCTAATCATTTGATTGATCTTCAAACTTACTGGTATGGTTAGTTTTACATTAGTTCCGTCCCATCTTTTATGTGTTTGTTTTTCGCTTAGGGAAATTGTAAGTAATAAAGAGTTTTACGATAATTGGAAAAGAATTGATTGATTTAAAAGATTATTAGATCATCCGTATTTTTTTCTGAAAACACTTTTAACCCGGGAGCGGTGCTGCGGGGCATCTATGATCCCTATTGAAAGAAGTTGAAACTTATCAAACAAAAGAAGAACCTGCTGAAAGAATGCATATTATTCATGACTGAGAATCAGCATGAACATTAAACGAAAAGGAAAATTTTCAAATGCTTCCTAAAGAACTCCATCAACTTAAAAAATGAAGCCATAAGTGTACCACAAGGTTCAGTTCGTCTTGTCAAAAAGACACAAGAAAGAAAAAGTTCAACTTGCTATTTGTTGATCACCAAAGGTGTCACGAGTTTGAGCCCAGTACCACTAAAGACCCAACGTGTAGATGAGAGATGCACGTTAAATCTGTCGAGAGCTCAAACTTCCTCTTGTTGGAGTGGTGTGGTAGTTAAAAGAGGCCAGCTCCAGTATCGTCCTTATCACTTGACCATGGTTCAAAATTACGAGGTCCGTCTCCAAAAGCCCTCGAGTAGCTGAACAGTGCGATGTTAATATTCACTCACTCGATAATGAAAGCTCATTAAAACTAGAATAACTTGTAACAAAATATGATAGCCTTGCCAACAAATAACATTTCTGTAATATTAGTGAAACGTGTCTCTGATTTGCGCCCTTTATTAAAGTATTGCACTTTTGAATCATTTTAGTTCAGTTTTATTGGATTTTTTCTCAAATCATGAAAGAAAAATTGAATAGTCCTTGAAAGCCGGTAAGTATACTTTCTCTTAATTAAATTACTCACAGGAATGCCGATTTGTATCGTATACAGTAAAAATAATTATTAACAAATGATTGGGGAGACTGACTCCCCCCGCACTACTATTAGCGTTAGTATCGAGTGCGCGCCTGCTCCCGGGTTAAAACATTTTGAAGTCTTCTCGCTTTAAATATTAAAAAGTAACACAATTATTCTTCATAGGAATTTTATATTCTTTTTCATTACTTAACATTAATTCTAAATGCTAAATCTGTGAGGTTTAAAATTACAGTTCTTTTAAACAGTTATTTACATTTATAGCATTCATCAAAAAAAAATCATTTTACATTTTTGTATACAATGTCGTGCACGTTGTTTTTCTCTCCCTACAGTTCAGTATTGTATCAAGAATAAAGTTTTATTTTTTTAAAAAAATGAACTCGTGCGAAGAGCCGGTGTTTCAGCCAGTATACGTTTAATGTATCAGTACTGAAGAAGGTATTTTATAAATAATTTCTTAATACTAAATTAAGAACAAGTTTAATAATTATTAGGGACTTCCATGGGCTTGTCTTGTAGAGCAAAGTTTTTCAAAGTAAGGTTTAATATCAGAAATTGATACTCTGAGTTATTTTTCTATATTTAGCTGAGATCTATATTTTGTCTTCAAAGCAGCCACCGCAGAAAATCCGGTTTAACAAAGGTAGGATGTTGAAAATACTAATAGTATACGAAGTGCTTTTGTTTTCAGTACAGAGAATTCCTCATCCACCTCTACCCAAAATTCAAAGAGCGATTTATTACAAAATTGCCTTTTAATTTTTCACTGGATATGAAATCTATAAAGATTTCTTCTTCGGAAGTTGAGAGCCCTTCTGGAGTATCTTGAAATAGATCCCTAATCCACTCGTAACTTGCTACCAAGCTGTCCTCATCCTGAAAATACTTTTTAAAATTCTTTGCCAACATTGCTAAAAGATTTTACATGTTTTAAAAACAACTTTCACATGTTGTTCTTCAGATTTGTAAGTTTTAACACATATCGAGCGGGGGCTTTTTTTCCCATCATTTAATTCAGTAGTGGTAAATCCAAAATTTAAGTATTTTTGAGAATATCGCCTTGATTTAATTTTCGGAACCATTCTTGTCTGTGTATTGTTGATCCTTCATTATCGTGGAATGTTTGCTTACGACTTAAAAATGTATGTATGATTTTGTTTTAATTCACTGCCGTAAATACTTAATTACCGTGAATTACAATTAACATGCAAATTAAAAAAATGTACATTCAAGCTAGATTCGGTAGCTATAGAAGTATCGAGTCGACAAAAACTGTCTGGAATTGTACGAGGAAAAGCATTTTAACATGTTTTGCGCAGACGTCCGATAGGTTGCCCAGACTCACGCAAACGTACTTGAAAATGTCAGATGTGATGGATATGATAGAGAGCAACATAGACTACACTATTTTTCGAATGACATTTACACTTTGAGAAATGGATGTCGAAGGAAATATATCTTTAATTAAATATATCATTTTGCGATTTGTTCCAATTAAAAATTAGAGAAAAAATAACATAATATATATAAGTAAGTAATATATATATATATTTTAAGTAATTTTCTTAAAATATATATTACTTAAAAGTAACATATACAAAGTTTAATATACTTATCGTCTTAATTTGTACGGTTAATAATTAAGATCGTATTGTAACTTTAGCGTCTCCCTCTCAATGTGCATTTTTATTGCAGTAAATACATTATTGTTGCTCAGGGGGCGACAAAAATTATGATTGAAAATTGGGTCGCCAGTATCGAAAGTTTGAGAACCATTGCCATAGAGCAATTTTTTCCCAAATAGTTTGTGTATAAGTCTTTTTTCAAACACATCTACTTCTTGTTTTACAAATTAATGTTATTATTTCCGATACACATGAAAATATGACAAAAATTTCACTAAATTACAGTCGTCGCTAAACCTTAAAAAAAGTTCGTTGTTTGGAAAATTTCGTGAAATGATGATTTATCTTTCAATATTATTTAAAAACCATTAAAACAAATTTTAAATTCATATAACTATACATTTTTTTTAAAATTAATTGTTCACACACCTTTTTTGTAAGTTAATATCTATTTATTTTAATATCTTACCCATCAAAAAGAATTCGGCTAAGAAAGCAGGGGAAAAAAGGCCAACTTTGTCGAGAAATATATACTCAGTATTTCCAACTTTAAAAAAGTACTTTTGTATTATGATTAACGAATTTTAATAACATTTTCCAATTTTAAGCTTACAAGTAATGTTAAACATGTGTGTGCATATTTTATGACCAGTATTTAATAATGCGTGTTGTTGCAACTGAAATACAAGCACCAACTCTTTCGGCTTCTGTTTACGTTATAAGTGTCTCGCCCACGCATGCGCTTCGCGCGCATGACGAAAGGACAAAAAAAAATTTACGATTACGTAAGATGGCGGAGTAAGTTATGGCATAAATGTTATGCTGCATTTTTCTTTGTGAATGTGTAGATGTATAACGTTGTGATATGTGTCATTAAAACTAATTTAAAAGCCTATTCAACAACTTCTTTTTTCTAAGTCCTGGACTTACGGTGGCTAAGTTTACATCACATTTAATGACGAGCCAGCCAGGATTGATAGAATTTTGTTGAATTCTGAAGCTGTATACGTGTTAGGCTTAGCGATATGAAAGCGCTAAGACAAAAGCGCGCTACGTTAAGAAGCGCTTTTGCCCTGAGCGCCAATAGTTTGGATGCATTGCTTACGGCTACCCAAGCAAAGGCAGCAGACATTGAAGTAATATACGAACAGTTTGAACTATTTAAGAATTTAAAGGACTGTGACATTAGAATTTTGGATCTTCTACAAAAAGATAAGTGTACTCAAGAGGACTATAATAAGGAATACAACGACGGTGAATTGTATGAAGACACATTTATTACGTATAAAATCAAAGTTAAAAATATTCTAGCTGGAAAGGCACACGGAGCGGATGTGCAACGTTTCACAGATCCAGGTACAAAATTCAAACTCCCGAATATTGAGCTACCGACATTCGATAGTAACCCAAGGGACTGGTTAAACTTCTGGACTCAATTTGAAAAAACACACGATGATGTCAGTATCGACGATCGTTATAAGTTTCAGTATCTCATACAGAGTACTGCTCCTAGGTCAAGTCCAAGAGAGATTGTCGAAAGCTTCTCCTCTACGGCAGCTAATTACATAAAGGCAATAGAATATCTGAAAGAAAGATATGGAAACACCAGTGTTTTGATCCAAGTCTACATTCGGGACTTGTTACAGCTGGTCATGGTGAAAAATGAATCAGATCTCTCCTCCCTCTATGATAAACTGCAAACCCGAATTCATGCATTGGACTCTCTCGATTTGACCAAAGCAAATACGCAGACATGTTTTTTCCTTTAGTAGAGTCGGTATTGCCGGTAGATGTTGTTAAATTATGGGAAAGACAACTGCATTTATCAACTGATAAAAACCAAGGTAAGACTGATCTAGATTTATTAATGGAATTTATAAAGAATGAAGTTGATAATGAATTTAGAGTTAAAATTGCTAGAGAAATATTTCATCCTGATAAAGTAAATAATAAGAAAAATGTAAATCAGTATTCTGAATCTAAATCTGTTGTATCAACTGCATGTGAATTGTTAACTGCTAATGATAATAGTAAATCTATTGACAAAAATTAAATTATTAATTGATGCTGATGTTGGGGGGGAAATTGTTTACGGGAAAAATTATACCTCTTATACGTCGAACCTGACTATAGTACATACACGCTTAGGCTGGACAGTTATGAGAAAACGTTTTGGCAGTGAGCCAAGTGTTGAAAGTAAACATTCTCTGCTCATTTCTTCGCTGTTAACCCAAACGCAATGTATCAGTGACCTTTGGAATTTAGATGTACTGGGGATTACGGAGACGGCACATCGCCAAACTGTAAGAGAATTAGAAGAGGAGACTACGAAATATTTTAATGAAACTCTTTGAATAAATACAGAAGGCAGATATAAAGTTGCATTGCCACAGGTAGAAGATAATTTTTCCTTGCCTAAAAATAGAAAATGGGCCGAAAAGGGTCTATTGAAAACGAAAAGGAAATTAATGGCATCAGGAAAATTAGAGGCTTACGGGGAAAATTTTGAAAACTGGTTAAATCTTGGTATTATAGAGAAAATACCACAGGGAGAAATAGGTGGAGCGCACTATTTACCGCATAGGTTAGTGACAAAAGCAGGCAGCACTATGAGTATAAGACCTGTATTTAATGCAAGTTCACATGTATTAGGGTCTCCATCATTAAAGGATTGTTTATCCACTGGACCTAATTTGATAGAAATCATCCCAACGATTCTAAATCGATTTCTTAGAAACTACATTGGCGTTACGTCAGATGTAGAAAAAGCTTTCCAAGAAATATCTATTAGGGGGAAAGATCGTGATTATTTACATTTCTTATGGTTGGTGAAAGATGACTTGGAGCATGTTGAGTAGTATAGGCATCGAAGAGGGGTTTTGGGGTTAACACGTAGTCATTATTGATTGGCTGCTACACTACAATATCATTTAACTAAGGCAGAAGAACATTTGCGTTACACATCTGAAATTCTTAAGACTGCATTTTATGCTGATACCTGTGTAACTAGTTTTGATTCTGAATTAGAAATGCGAAAGTTTATATTAGAATCACAAATAATTAAGTCTTCTTGCAATTGCAATTTAAGAGGTTGAAAGTCAAATTTACATAGTGTAGAACCCATTCAGTATACATCCACCGATAAAAGTGTTTTAGTTTTAGGCCTTGTGTGGCATACAGACAGTTATATGCTATCTTGCAAAGTAGAAACAACTAATATTTCAGAAAAACCTATTACGAAAAGGTTAGTTTTAGCTCTAGCTCATCAGGTTTTTGATTCTGTAGGTTTTACGGCACCTGTTACGTTGATCCCAAAATTGATTTTGTAAGAAACATGGAACTTAAAACTTAGATGGGGTGACACTCTACCAAATGACCTATTAAGAAAATTTAAATCATGGTATCAACAGTTACATTTAATTTCAGATATAAGGATCCCAAGATGGTTTAACATTTCCCCAAATATCGAGTCTGTTAGTTTACATCTTTTTTCTGACGCAAGCCAAAAAGCTTTTGCTTCATGTATATTTTGAAGAGTTCAAGATAGCAATCAAATAAAAGTTAGTTTAGTACATACCTGAAGTATATAGAGTTGCACCAGTGAAAACTATTATATATCCCGTTTAGAATTACTCGCTTGTTTAATTGAGGCAAGATTACTATCTACTGTGATTAATGATCTAAAACTTAACGATGCAAAAATTTATTGTTGGACAGACTCCACAACAGCATTGTGTTGGATACAAAGACAGCAAAATTGGGCGACTTTTGTTCAAAATCGTGTACAGGAAACACGTTCATTAACTTCTCCCGCCGTGTGGCGCCACATTCCAGCGACACTTAATGTTGCAGATTTCGTATCTAGAGGGTGTTCTGGAGAACATTTATTACAAGGGAAATGGTGGGAGGGACCTACTTGGTAACTTGAAAATGAAGAGAATTGGCCAAAATCTGAGGATGAACCAGATGAGGATTTGGTTAACTCAGAAAAGCGTAAAACTATTGTAACATTTTTAACAAAACTGATACAAATTTTAGTTGGTATTGTAAGTGTTTTTCATCTATAAGAAATATTGTACGAATGCTAGCTTGGACTTTTAGGTTTTATAATAAGATGAGAGAAAAATTGCTTGTGATTCCTCAGAAACTTTGTCTTATTCTGAATTAAAGAATGCTGAAATAGCCCTCATGCATTTGGTTCAGAAGGAATCGCTTAAGAATATAAATGATCACAAACTTCAGGAACTTAGATCAATAATTGATTGTAATGGTCTAATAAGAGCAAAAACCAATGTTTCTAATAGAGATGATACTAATGATTTTAGATTTTCTATTATTTTACCTTCTGATCATACTGTAGTTAAGTTATTGATAAAATGAATGCTCATAATGATTTATTGCATGCTGGTACCTCTATGTCAGTGTTTCTCAAACTGTGGGGCGCGCCCCCCTGGGGGGGCGCGATAAAGGTACAAGGGGGGCGTGAGCATATCGAAAATAAAAGATTAAAAAAAATTTATTTACTAAAATGAAGTAAAACGAAATACTTTCTGACATAATTAAAAAAATACACATTTTTACACTGATATAACTTATATATCTGCGATATTACGTCATAAAAAATTAAAGCTACTTCTTTTCAAACCAAAATGAGAAAAACAAAACCAGACCCATAATCGAAAAAAAATTTTAGGAAGGTAAAAAATTCATCACTGTTATATATTTGTCATCAGCTGTAGGCAGCAGAATGTAGCTGCTGCGGTTTGACCTTCGAACTTACTTGTACGGTTAGTTACATCCCTGCTCTTATGTATTTGTTTTTTCATTTAGGGAAGTTGCAAATAAACTATTTCTGCTGCGATTTTTCCCTTGTAAAATATTTTTATGATTTTTGGAAAAGCACAGAGACCTCTTTGAAGGATTACTTGGCCAAGATTTATTTCTATGAGTTATTCCCAAACATATAAAAAAGCGTAATGAACAAAACGTTTTACATAATTTTTTTGGACATCCATATTGTAATAAATACACTTTTATTCCTTAGCTGTCACGCCGAGCACAGAGTGCACGAAATCGGTAATTCTGGCAAAACTGTTTAATTGTTACCAAAATGGCTCTAACACTATCCTCCTGTTTGACAGTCTTAACGTGTGAACTAAAATATATTTGTCACATATCTCCCTCTTTTTTGGGAGTGACAAACGTTTTTTTTACAATCTTAAGGTACTTGTTTTGACTGAGTTCCCGGTGTGATAACTTTTTTTCCGAAATATTTTCTGTGTTCTTGAAAGTAGGTGAGTATATTTTCTCTTAAATTATTCACTGGAATTACGATTTTTATTGTGTACTATAAAAATAATTATAAAAAAAGAGATTGGGGTGGCTCAATAACCCCACTGGACCATTAGTATCGAGTGCGTGCCTGCTCCAGGTTTAAAACATGTTGAAGTCTTTTCACTTTAAATATCAAAAATAATACAATTATTTCTCATCGGAATTTTATATTATTGATTATTATTCAACATCAATTCTAAATGCTAATTCTAGGATGCTTAAAATTACAGTTCGCTTAAAACTAATTATAATTTGAGCAATGATTTTAAAAAATCATTTTACATTTTTGTAAACATTGTTGCGCACTTGGCTTTACTCTCCTTAAAATTCAGCGATTATATCAATAATGTTTTATTTTCTTATAAATGAAATCGTGCAAATAGCGGGTATTTCAGCCGGTATACTTTTAATGTATTAGTGCTGCACAGAGTATTTTATAACTAATTAATTAATGCTAAATTAAGAACAAGTTTAATAAGTATTAGTGACTTCCGTGGGCTTGTCTTACAGAGCAAATTTTTCAAAGGAATGCTTATGATTAGAAATTGATCCACCGAGTTCTTTCTAAAAAAAAGCTGATATCTATATTTTGCCTTCTATGCCACCGCATTTTGCAATGTATTCCAATTTAAAAATTAGAGAAAGGAAAAATAACATAATAATTATCCTATTACTTAATATTTTTTTGCTTAAAAGCAACATATACAAAATTTAATACTTATGTCATGAATTTGTACGATATATAATTAAGATTATTGCTTTAGCGTAAAAAAAAGTGCATTATTATTGAATTCAGTACATTATTAATTTATAAGGGGGGCGCGATAAAAATTGTGATTTAAAAGGGGGGCGCCAGTTTTGAAAGTTTGAGAAGCACTGCTCTATGTTAATGTCTCACTTACGAGCAAAGTATTGGATCATTAAGGCTCGTAAGACTATATGGAGTTGTATCAGAAAGTGTGTAAAGTATCAGAGGTTTAAAGCTAAGAAATGGGATTTAACTCCAGGTATTTTGCCAAAAGATCGTGTACGTGATGCCGCTACCTTTGAAATTGTAGGTGTCGATCTAGCAGGACCGCTGTATCTAAAACATGATCCAAAGGCGTACATAGTCCTTTATACTTGTGCTGTTTATAGGGCTATTCATTTAGAGTTGATCACCTCCTTGACAACTGAAGCATTTTTTGAATCACTAAGGCGTTTTATTTCTCGTCGTGGACGACCTACCGCCATATATTCTGACAATGGCATGAATTTTAAGGAAGCAGAGAGACTTCTGCATGCTTTGGATTGGGATAGCATCCCTGCCAGAGCTGCAGAATAAAAAATTCAGTGGCAGTTTAATCCTCTATCTTCACCCTGGTGGGGCGGATAGTGGGAGCGCTTAGTGCAAATGACAAAGGCAATTCTACAAAAAATTCTTGGTCACGCTGCTCTTGATTACGAAGAGTTAATTACGGTACTATGTGATTGTGAGAGAGTGATCAACTCCACACCACTCACATACATGTCAGAAGACGTTGATGATGTTTCTCTCTTAACTCCAGAAATGTTTTTGTGGGAAATTCCTGAATCTGGAGTTCCCAATATTGACACTGTAGATAGAGGGAAATTAAGTGAAATAGCAAAATATCTGCAGAAAATGTGACAACTCATGTCGAAATTCCGAATCGAATACCTTAGACAATTACGTCGACAGTCCATAAAGAAATATAAAAACAAACCTCTCAGTGTGGGAAAAATTGTTCTACTGGAAGTTAATAGCAAAAAGCATGCATATTGGAGTTTAGAACGCGTATTAAAATTATTACCTGGTCGTGATAGTCATATAAGACTTGCTGTTATCAAGACAGAACATTCAAAATTCTTACGGCCTGTGCAAAGGTCATTCAGACTGGAATTGGATATTCCAGTTGGAAAGGTGAAGGATGATGTTAATCATGTGTGTTCTACAAGTAGTGGTAGAATTGTGAAAACACCTAAACGGCTGTAAAAATTTTGTTTAAAATTACATTGTTTGTAATTGTGTTATGTTTATATAAGTATCGTATTTGTGTGCTAATTTTTTCTAATTTCATTAAGTATTATAACGCTGAAATGTTTTGAAGTTTTTAAGTTGTTTTTGAAATGTATAAGATTTTTTAAGCATATTTGTTGTAAAATATCCAGGTGGGGAAATGTGTTGCAACTGAAAACACCAACTCTTTTGACGCCTGTTTACGTCATAAGTGTCTCACCCACGCACGCGCTTCGCGCGCATGGCGAAAGGAGAAAAACATTTTAGAAGTACGGGAAGATGGTGGAGTAAGTTACGGCAGAAATGTTATGCTGCATTTTTCTTTGTATATGTATATATATATATATATATATATATATATATATATATATATATATATATATATATATATATATATATATATATATATATATATATATATATATATATACACTGTCGCAAAAAATATATGCACCCAGAAGAAATTGAGCTACATTCACGAAATTTGGTATGCATGTAGTGTATATGAAAATAAACCAATGATTAAAAATTCAGAACAAAATATCATTTTATTAAGCGGTTACAGCTTGCAAAAGGATAAAAATCAGTAAGTAGTAAAGCCACCTCTGGCAGCTATACAAGCCGAAATTCGGCGTGGCATCGATTCAAATAGATCACTTATGACCCCCTGTGGAAGATCCTGCCATAGTCTTTGCATCTGCGCAGTTAATTCTCCTGTATCTCGGGACGGCTGCAGTTGCCTTCCCAGTGCGTCCCAGACATGATCTATTGGCGATAGATCTGGTGACCTGGCAGGCCATGGTAGGACGTCATATCCTTGAAGACATTGTTGGGAGAGTCGCGCAGTATGTGGACGAGCATTATCCTGTTGATAAATGGCACCTGGGCGACTTGATAGCATGGGTAGCACAATCGGCGTTAAAATATCGTCCACGTATCTGCGAGCTGTCAAAGTGCCTTGAAGGACCACTAAAGATGATCGTGTGTCCCAATAAATTGCTCCCCACACTGTCACGCCTTGTGAAATTGCTGTATGCCGCTCGACAATAAATGCCGGATCGGACCGCTGGCCGGTGCGCCTCCAGACACGTGTGCGGTGGTCATCAGCACTGAGACTGAATCGGAATTCATCACTGAAGATGACACGTCTCCAGTCTGTCACACTCCAAGTTGCCCGAGGTTGGCAAAAATCCAGTCGACACTGCCTATGATGTGGGGCCAGTGGTAAGCGTCTTAGCGGACGTCGGCTCCTCAAGCCAACTTCGGTCAGTCGTCTCCTTATGGTTTCTCTTGATGGCACTGGATGTCTGGAAGGAGGTAAGTGGCGTTGAATCGATGCTTGCGACGTTGTTGGTGCCGAAGTGGCCACTCTTCTGATTGCACGATCCTCGCGATCATTTGTGTTCCTGGGACGTCCTGACCCTCCGCGACGGTACACTCTACCTTCTGTGATTCACTGTTGCCAACACCGAGCAACTACCATATCGCTCCGACCGAGGTGGCGGCCGATACGTCTATTCGACCAACCTGCTTCTCTGAGGCCTATTATACGGCCCCTATCAAAGTCCGTCAGCTGCTCGTACTGCCGCCGGTTACGTCTTAGAGGCATCCTAAGTCTCAATATCGTCTATCAAAGTCATCAGATTCGTTTGGATAGCCGTACGGCGCTCGTACTCATGCTTTTAAACTCTCCCAGTTGCGCAACTAATATGCGCATAGCACACTTAGCCTTGTCTCATTGGCTTCGAAATTTTAATCATTTGCATATCTCTTACCAGACAACATTCTTGCCGAGTTTCGTGATTGTAGCTTGATTTCTTCTGGGTGCATATATTTTTTGCGACAGAGTGTATATAAAGTTGTGATGTGTGTCATTAAAACTAATTTAAAAGCCTATTCAACAGATTCTTTCTTCTAAGTCCTGGACTTACGGTGTTTAACTTTACTCCACACGAGCCCTTCAGTTTAACTACTGGTTAAGTTTATTAATTTTGTTTGAGTTTTTTTGGTTTAAAAAATGTTTTCTTTTATTCCCCGCATCTTTGCAGTGCACGAAATATCTGATTAGGCGTATTTTTTTTCACACAATTAAAGTCCAATCGTTTCAAATGATTTTACTTGCACATTTCATCACACGAAGGTCCAGAAATATTTCAAAACAGAGAGAGAAAAAGTTCGATAAATGAAAAATGCACTTAGCTGTTTGGAGGTTATTTGTCGAAGAAAATCGTAAAATGTTCTTGGTACCAGAAAAAGTCCGCTAAATAGAGAAATTCACATGATAGAGGTTCGCAAAATGGGGGTAGGGCAGACTATATTATATTCATCAAATTAATTTCCAAATTAAACTTCCTTTTTATTACATTTCCTTAAGTTGGTATGGAATTGAAAACATGTTTCCTTGTTGAATTTTAATAATTTTTCTTATAGATAATCCGAGAAAAAGCATGAGTACTTTTAAATTTAGAATTCTGGAAGAAATATGAACATTTTTAAAATATTAATCTTAATGTCTTAAAAAACTACTAACTACTTAGCTAGAGCTCTCAGATCTAAATTTATATATATATATATATATATATATATATATATATATATATATATATATATATATATATATATATATATATATTATATATTGTAACGTCATGAGTAGAAAAGAAACACTAAAATGTCCCAGCCTAATTTGGAAATAAATGGTTTGTTTATTTGCTCAACAAATTCTTATTGAAGCAATAAATTACAGTTTATACGCCAAGCCGCTGCAGTCAGTCTATATCACTCCAATTCTCCAACACCATTGGCGTTCATCGTCTCTCCTTTCTTTTTATCCAGCGCTCTCTTTTTCTTTAGAGTTCCCCTCAAGTTATCTCCATCCAGGGCTCTTCCTCGTCTCCTGAAAAAACACTTTTAAACACCAGGGGCGGGTCCACAACACGCCTCTCGTCTCTTATCATTGGCAGGCTACAAAAGTCTCCCTCGGCCTGCCTAGTCCTATTCGTGCGTAACGCGCAAAAACACTCTCGGGCCGTCTGGGCCAAGAGCGCCATAATTCTTGTCCAACATCTGGACACATTTGTTCATCACACCACCTGTATGCTATAATTCCATTCTCTCGACACCTGTCATGGCGACCGTGTTCTCATACAGGCTTCGCCTATTGTCAATGGGTGTCGGTTCTGTTTTCCCCATTTTGACTGCTAGACTGGGTGTCGGCGCTTGCCCGAGTTCAAACAATAAACAATGACCCCATGGCCACGTGCACTTGTCATTTAACATTTGGTTGAAGCCATAAAACTTATCGTGAATCAAGACTGGGGTTCACAACAATCGAATACGTCACTCCTTCCCCCTTAAAAGGTATATTTCACTGAACTACTCTGGCCTAAGGGGGGTTGGTTCAGTTCTTAACATTTCACACCGAAAGGTTGCCTTATCAATGAGACCGACCAGGACAGCAATCCAAGTAACCAATACAATCAAAAGTAAACTAATAAATAAATCCAAAATTTTATAAAACGTATACTTTACAATAAAAATTTAAATTCCGAATCTTTGATTATTTTTTTCCATTTCTTAAAGTTACATCACACCTTAAAAGTTAGGGTTGTAAAGAAATTAAATCAAATTATATTTCTCTAATTCTAATACATCAAATCGCTCATTCAAGTGTGTTAAACATCTGTGAGCATACAAAAAATTTATATAACATACAAAAAGAGACACAAAAAATTTACCATAACAAATAATTTTCCTTTTACCATACACGCAAAAACACTCATACACATACAAATATTAATTTATGCCTAGCACAAATCCAAGGAATTGCTCATTCCCATCTACTTATTCCCACGGTATTTCCAACGATATTGAATAAACAAAATAAACACCTATAAATTCCAAGCTTTCCAAGCAACATTAAAAAAAATTTTTTATTAAGTTTAAACTAAGACTTTTTAAATTGAGTTAAATTAGGGCTATATCGGTAAGCATTCTCACAACCATTGTAACAAGTTATTCACATTTCATGGTATTGTCTTCCATTACCTTAGTAATTGTGGAAAATTAGACACTTTAATTAGAAATATAATTAACATACCTCATTAGCTCATGAAATGAATTCACTAAATCTACATTATGTACACGGAACAAACTTTCCCATGGCTCTGATTCATCTTTGGGCGGACGGACTTCCGACCCATCCCTACTCAACCATTTTAATACAAAGTCAATTTGCTTTACCTGATTTTTCCAAATTTGCATCAAAATGTCTATATCGACCATTCGCGATACATCAATCTGCTCTAACCATCTCAAAATCTGAGTCGTTAATTTACATCCATAAGAAGAAACACATACAAACTTAATCCTCACTTTTTTAATAATGTACATGCCAAATGGTATAATGCATGTGACATACTTCGGATAACTCATCATGAGAGAAAGACGAAAATACCACTTCGACAAATCCAATACAGTGACCCACGATGCTGCGTTGTTCTTTTTTACAAAACTTTCCCTTTTTAACAAAAGATAAATCTCGGCTCGCGTCACCTGGTTCAAATTCCTATACTTAATACATTTAATACGCGGGTACGGGTATCGGTTCACTCTTGCTAACCAAACAACGGACAGAGTATGGTTGGACTGCCCCATCCCGTTTACACCTAAATCTAAAAGGTACACTGTATCCACTCGCAGCGAATTAATTAATATCTGGGATGTACAACAAGTTTTGATTCTAAGCGGCTCTTTACCGTAATTAAATTAATATCCTTACGCCTTAAAGAAATCGTCCCAGGTTCTGGTGGAAACCTTTCTTTCTTTTTAGTGTTAATCATTCTTAAATAGTTACTTCGATCAAACAGTAATTTAAAATACAGTTGACTTTCCCTTAAAATACCCTAAAAGTCAAAATCCATAAATAGCTTTACCGAATAGAGAATTTCGGAATCTTTCACTATTCCCTTCGAGCTATTCTCCATAACCAAATTTGCCAATTATGGCTACCTATGGTACAATTTTATTAAATTAAGACGATAAATGGTACTGCGATCTCTTTTTCCGGGTAAATCTATCTCGAAATTAAACTCGGAACTAATGCTAGACCTATTTGTCTCTGAACTACTCTTATCAATCTCCCTTGGTTTGGAGAGAGTCAATCGCACTGCTAACTCATCTCTCAAGCCTCTCCGCACATCTGCTTTACACATGCTTTCTTTTTCCCCATTTAACTGCCCTGCTATCTTAGCCATTGTATTATTTCGAAAACTTTCCCGGTCCACTGTTAACTGCTTTTCACCACCCGTTAACGTCACAATGGTATCTTTTTCCTCGCAGTTACTCTCCCAAATCAATCCTTCAGGGTTCGCCACTCCCTTATCTTCTACCAAATCTAAAGAGCCAACTCCAATGTCATCCGGATTTATTACTCGCTGTGCACACATCGCCACAGTTCTGACACTTTCTTCAAATACCCCTGCCTTCACTTTCACTTCACAATCACTACTTCTATACACATTGATTTCTTTCCCTTTCTCAACCTTAAGGGGGCATAGTACCTTGCGAGAAAAAAAATTGTTCGTTGTCATATACATGTTACGATTCATCATAAGTTAACAAATTTTGCTAATTCGGATCTGAACTTTATATATTATCTATAACAATGTATAAACTTTAAGAAAACTAGAGAAATTTTGTTCTTTAGTAAATACAAAATTTTTAAAAAGAAGATAAATATATATACCAAATTTTAAAAAAAAATATTACTTACCTCCTGTTCCCGCAAGATAGTTTTAAATTATACACTTTAGAATCTCAATTTTTGCATTAAATTGAAGCTAAATGTAACCTTTATTTTGTGTGTGTGTATACCACTTAATTGAAAAGTATCTTATGTTTTTTTTTAATATTTTTAAAATTAAATAATTCATAAAAAATATTTTTTAAAAAAATTTCAATTTTTATACAGTTGTAAATCAAAATGTATGAAACCATAAAACATAATTATGGCATACAGAATAAAGATCTATGACTAGAATATGCATGCCAATTTTTGTAGCTCTAGAGTAAAAACTTTTTTTACAATCTTGCGGGAAAGTGTAAAAAATTGAAACTGAGAAAATCAAGTTTAAAGATTGACATTTCAATATTTCAAATAAAACTTCATACATAATATTTAAAATGATCCTGCTTCATATGTAGGACCTTCTAGTTCTGCAAAATGCTCATTTGTGGCTTTTTTCTCATTCTGCTAGCCCTACGGGCCTCTAATGTATATGATTTTGATTTAATTTCGGCATTTTTATGCATGTATAATTGGCAGAGGTAACAGTAAAATGTCCTATTTTAAAGCCAAGAGCATTCATTATCTTTATACGTCCCGTCATTCCCTCATTAAACATCACTATAGCCTCATTTACTGCTATGTCTACAATATTTTTATAGATGACCCAGAAGTTTTGGGGCAGTACTTCCAAACAGTCGAGTTGAACGACTCATTAGCGTTTTGTGTTTTACCCCCAAACATTTTTTCAGCAATTTTGGAGGAGATAGTTCTGCTATTATATAGGCTTTATTTCGTCCATTATGGCAATTGGCACAATATTTTTATGTTTGAATAAAGAAGCATTATTCGTAGCAACTGCCTTTTGATATTTGCACCACGAAGTATCACCAATTGGACAGAAGTGATGCATAGGTTCCTCATCAGTGGACCTATAATGACAATAAATTGCACATATGGCCTGACGCATATCACTAATGGAGCTATTATTCTAATAGCATTGCCATAATAGGTGGTAATTGTATCAATGAACTTATCAGTCAGACGATTTTTACCGCTGATACTCTTACCGTCTGATAATTTTTTACCACAATTCATTGTTTTTAATTTCCGCAGTCTAACACCCATACGCTTTTGTTTGTGGCCAACACATTCAACTTTTTCGATAGAATATGGTGCTGTCCTTTGAAGCTCTGGAAAGGTTTTTGTCTCTCCATCACCGATATACTTAATATATTTTGCATTTCGTTGTGGCACCGATCTTTGAAATATTTCCTTCATCCCGTCTACTTCCATTTTACTGGAAGAACCAATACGGTTCTTTACACAGTGTGGTTGATGTTTCAATTTCCACTCTTCATATGAATGTCCAGATTTTGGACCTCGCCATTTTTCACATCCTTTACAATATGAAGAGAGAACAGCAACATCAATCACTTTCCCTGTAACATCTCCAATGACACTACACACACCAATACGTGAAGTGTGTCCGCGTGTTTTCCACGTACCGTCACCACTGGCACAGATTCCGTTACTTCCAGAAAGTGATACTTCTTCTTTTGCAGCATTTTTCATGGAGTCGTCTGCTACTTCACGACTGGCCAAATTTATTTTTCGCAGTATCCTTTCATATGACTTTTGTGAAACTGGTGGTGGCAAATCCATTGCTGTGCAAAAATTCTTTATTCCACAAAAACCTAATCCTACTGTCGCATAGCATAGGTTATTCGTGTATTTACTTCATAGTCCTTACTTGAAGCAATAACTGAGGAACTTTTAAAAGTGGTCAATGCACTGCATGTGAGTTGCATTCAACATAAAACTCAGATACCAATCCATACAAAATCTTTTCTTTCAGAACTGCTTTAGTATTGCAGTTAGGACATATTAAATATTTGGATAGTTCATAATTTTCTTTGCAATATTTCTTAGCTGAAGCAGATATGCAGTCAACATCAAGCGTATCTGATACTTTTCGAGTGTATTGATTCGCATGAAAACGCTTTCGTTTTCGGCGATAGTCACTGCCTCTACGTTGAGCTTTACTAGACATTTTTTACTAATTAAAAAGATGCAGAAAAAACTTCAATTAACAAAAGTTTAAAAAGCTTACGAATTCCGAGAATAACGAGATGACACTCAATAAAGCAGCAGTAAACAGTATGAAATACAAATGTAAACAAGCAATACTTCGAACTAGGGCAGTGTTGAGTTGCAAACTTCCTTCTCTCATTAAAAAAAGATAAAATTAAAAATTAGCAACAACTGGGGAGAAAATAATTTCAATAACACCATCGATTTCAAAAACGAAACTAACGAACATGGTTTGTTTACATTGGATTTAAATGGACAATCCAGTGCTGACGTTTGACATTTTTTGTTGCTATTGCCGTAATTTTGGTCCGATTTTGACGCGGTTTGTTTTAAAATGCTCCTAACAGTTTGCATTAATTTTTAAAAATATTTTTTGAAAAATGGATTTTTTTGCCGTTTAAACCTGTTATTCTTTTCTCTCTCTGTTCCTATCCCTCTTACTTCAGACGGTGAGAAAACGCTCGTCCATCTCACTGGGAGGTCACAATTCTCATTTTCAAAATCACAAGACCCTGCCAATGGCAGCATGTCGGATTTTCATCGCGTGACTTTGTACATTCCCTCGTCAAATGGGGTTTAGCGCACTTGACACATTTCGGGCTCCTCGTACAGTACTTAGAACTGTGATAGAATCCCTGGCATCTGTAGCATTGTGCTGGGTCGAACTTCCTTCGCATGGTCTCAACTTCAACCTTCACCGAACAAAGCTCCGTAATGCTGTTGATTTCTTATTGTCCTGTGACTTATCAAGGAATACTGAGAATAGATGCATAGGCAGGCCTGTTCTCCTGCTAATCATAACTTTGCACTCTTTGGGGTGGATGCCCATTTCTTCGAGTTCCTGGACAATTTCTTCGACTGGCATGTCAGCGGGCATTCCCTTAATGACCACTCTGTACTCCTTTTCTTCTGGAAATTGAAATGCAAACGATTCAAGTTTTTCTTCGTCTATCAGTTTTCTAATCTGATCATAGGCTTTAGGTGTTTCTGGGTAGAACTTTATGCCTTTCCCTTTCATCCGACCTACTAATTTCTGTTTTATCAGGTCCTGTATTCTTTTTAGCAGCTGGGCTGACTGGGCGAGTGAGAGGAGAGGACTCTGTTCCACGTGTCACTCCATAGTAGGCAAAATAAGTGTTTACATAAAAAACTGTTTTAATAGTTGATTAGGTATACACTCATATTGCATTAGTAAAGATATATAGGACACAGTTTTTAATAAATAGTCCTCATTTTTAAATTTTTAAGGGTACCATCATATCATAAACTTTAAAAAATGTATTGTAGAAATTTTTACTTTTTAAAAAAGGCAAAAGAGTATCAACCATGAATTTAACAGGAGTCTTACGATACATTATGTTTAGTTAATGCTGCGAAAAGCATCATTTTGTCATTTAATACATTTTAAAATGTTATTCTAAACATTGATTAAAAAATTTGTAGAAGAAAGGATCCAAACCGCGCGCGCGGAAAAAGATGGTGATATTTACTACAGGTGATAGTGTAAAAATTCTACACTTTTTGCGGTGATGAGAAGGAAGGTAAATTCTCTCCACCAATATCTCTCATCTTTCTGAACAGTCACGGTGAATGCCGTTTTATCAGAATATCATTAATTTATATACTCTTTTTGCACGTTTTATTAACTAACAACTTCCATTATCTCTACGTCATGTACGATGTCAGTTCATGGGAGGAATTTTTGCTTACGTATCTGATAGGATATTAATTTCAGGTTGAATAATGCTTCTCTCCATTTATTGCAAATAAATTGGAATCAGAACGTTAATAACAGTGAAATTAAAATAGCACATGTTGTCTTTATAAGTCAAATATCTCTTTGGGTTTCCTTTTTCTTTTAGGATATGGATTTTTATCTTCAATAGTAATTGAAAGTTTATTGGGTACTTGGGGTGATATACGCTGAATGTCTTTGGGAACTGGATTACAAATTTAATCCTCTGTCCAATATCTGAAATGTTTTTGAGTCCTTGATGTTCATATCTGTGAGGTGAAGGAGCTTACGATGTGTGTGTGTCGCTAGTCTTTGGCAGTAGCAGCGGGTTGAAGAGGTGCCTCCTGATTGGTTGAGGGATGTGGCGCTGTCAGGATGGTGATCGATGAGATCAAGGTGCTGTCAAGATGGTGCAGTGAGGGATGACGTAAGCATCCGCAGGTTCAGTGGGGTACAGGGTTGTTGTGAGAAGGAGCAATTCTATTGGATGTAGCAGTAGAGTGAGTTTCCTCTCTGTTAGCTGTACTGAGAATTGGAATGGGGTGATCTACCCCATGATTTTAATTTTTGAAATTTTAAAAATTAGTAAATACGAGAACTTAAATCTCGCGACAAGCTTTTATATTATAAAATGTGTAATGACGTTATAAGTTGATTGTAAAAAAAGTTTTAATAGAAAAATATTTATTTTATTCTTTTCAGCGCATTTAAATAAAAGCTTGTTTTTAAAAAAGTTGTTTTTTTTTTACTTTTATTTCATTGTAGCTTTGAGGGTTGGGTACGCAAAATAGCTACTTGATTATAATTTCCAGGGTGCTACAGTGTATGAATGAGCTGTATGTATATGGTTGGTTCGCTTATGCTTTCGAAGAATTACGCTCCGTTTGGTTCCGCCTCTAATGCAATTTCTTCCCTATGCACCACAGAATTGGATTAGGAGATTTTGAAATTGTTATTTATCTAATATATAAATATCTCCTGTCACAGTGTTTGTTGCCAAACTTCTCCGAAACGGCTGGGCCGATTCTTATGAAATTCTGTGTGTATATTCAGTAGGTCTGAGAATAAGATGTAAACTATTTTTCATACCCTTAATTGATAAGGATGGTCCACTCTAAGAAAAAATGTTTTTTGGTGCCAACTTTGTATTGCCTGCATTGTTGTAACACTGTTATTGTTAAAACAATGACAAAAATTGGCGCCAAAAATTGGTTTTCAGCCAAACTGGAATTTCATGACGTTTCTCTATTGACTGTATTAATTAACTTCAATTAAAAAAATAAAAGATTTTAACACGTGATAAACTTGAAATAGTTTATTAAATTCTCAATTTCTACAATGTTTTACACTTTTTACTAATTTCTATGTATTTTTTCTGAATTAAATTCCTAAAAAAAAGATAAAACTATTTTTCAAGCATATTGGTACATTTTTTTAACCTTTTTCAATGCTGACATGTTAGTTTGAAACAAAATATTGTAAAACTTCAAAAAAATTTTGAAATTCTGTAATTGAAAAAAAATTCTTTTTTTATACATAAAATATTTTTACAGAACATTAAAAATTCAATGAAAAAATTGGAAAAATCGCCAAATTCCAGTAATAGTTAATTATGGGAAGCTACCTAAGAACTCACGAGTTTAGTGCTTATAGCGCATGTGAGGAAAAACAACTTACGGAGAGTACGTAAACAGATAAAAGATTTTTCTTTCAGGTAAAGGTGTTTTCTTTTTGAATATTTCTCTTTTATAATGAGTGTAAATAATGAATTTTCCAGTAATTTTCCAAAATCAACTTATTAGTTTGAATTTTAAGAAAGTATTTATGGTTTCATGTATAAAATAATTAATACGATCTTAGTTTTTATAATACATCGCAACTGATAGTTTTCTTTTAGAGAAATAATTTACTGAAAAACCTTAAAATATATGAAAATGCTGCCATGTTTTTATTAAATAGTACTACTTCCTTTTAAATCTTTTTTTATACAAGGAACGTAAACAAATTTGTAAGCCCCCCCCCCCATAGTTCTTTTTTCACAGTTACATATATTTAATCGAAAAGTCAAACGTCCAGATAAAAACGTTCGTTTCATAGGTAACGGTTGACATTTTCTGATTCATTATTTAACGCAAATTGATATAAATTAATAATTTTTTTAAGAATTAAAGTTATATTGAGTTTTATTATTTATTAATAAATTATTGATTAAATAATAAATTTGTACATTGTCTGTTTTCTTGAGAACAAAACTGGATTAACTTTGTTAATTTTTAATCGAAAATAGATATTTGAAAAAAGAATGATCTTATCCCCCTCGGTAAAAAAGGGGTTTTATACTTGAAAAAACCCATACAACGCTTGGCTGAACGGAGGGAAAAGAAATCTGTCTGTGTGCGAAAGAGAAGTGGAAGAAATGTCTGAAAAAGGGATTTAAATGAGGTAAATATAGAAATCACTCACATCGCTCAGTAACACACACACACACAGAAATACTGGTGCTCAGAGAGAAAGATAAAATTTCAATGGGGATAAATTTGTACCCACGGAAAAAGCCCTTGCAACGCCGAGCTAAGTGGTGAGAAAACAGACCCACCCTACAGGACAAAGAGGTGGAAGAAACTTCGAAAAAGAGTATTTTAATGACATTAATATAGAAATCACAGAAGTGCTGACACTTAAAGGGAAGAGGAATCTTCGAAGGCATAAAGCTGTACACTTCAAAAGCCCTTGCAACGCCGAGCTAAGTGGCGAGAAAACAGACCCACCCTACAGGACAAAGAGGTGGAAGAAACTTCGAAAAAGAGTATTTTAATGACATTAATATAGAAATCACAGAAGTGCTGACACTGAATGGGAAGAGGAATCTTCTAAGGCATAAAGATGTACACTTCAAAAGCCCTTGCAACGCCGAGCTAAGTGGCGAGAAAACTGACCCACCCTACAGGACAAAGAGGTGGAAGAAACTTCGAAAAAGAGTATTTTAATGACATTAATATAGAAATCACAGAAGTGCTGACACTGAATGGGAAGAGGAATCTTCTAAGGCATAAAGATGTACACTTCAAAAGCCCTTGCAACGCCGAGCTAAGTGGCGAGAAAACTGACCCACCCTACAGGACAAAGAGGTGGAAGAAACTTCAAAAAAAGAGTATTTTAATGACATTAATATAGAAATCACAGAAGTGCTGACAATGAATGGGAAGAGGAATCTTCGAAGGCATAAAGCTGTACACTTCAAAAAGCCCTTGCAACGTCGAGTTAAGTGGCGAGAAAACAGACCCACCCTACAGGACAAAGAGGTGGAAGAAACTTCAAAAAAGTATTTTAATGACATTAATATAGAAATCACAGAAGTGCTGACACTGAATGGGAAGAGGAATCTTCTAAGGCATAAAGATGTACACTTCAAAAAAGCCCTTGCAACACCGAGCTAAGTGGCGAGAAAACTGACCCACCCTACAGGACAAAGAGGTGGAAGAAACTTCGAAAAAGAGTATTTTAATGACATTAATATAGAAATCACAGAAGTGCTGACACTGAATGGGAAGAGGAATCTTCTAAGGCATATAGATGTACACTTCAAAAGCCCTTGCAACGCCGAGCTAAGTGGCGAGAAAACTAACCCACCCTACAGGACAAAGAGGTGGAAGAAACTTCGAAAAAGAGTATTTTAATGACATTAATATAGAAATCACAGAAGTGCTGACACTGAATGGGAAGAGGAATCTTCTAAGGCATAAAGATGTACACTTCAAAAAGCCCTTGCAACGTCGAGTTAAGTGGCGAGAAAACAGACCCACCCTACAGGACAAAGAGGTGGAAGAAACTTCGAAAAAGAGTATTTTAATGACATTAATATAGAAATCACAGAAGTGCTGACACTGAATGGGAAGAGGAATCTTCTAAGGCATAAAAATGTACACTTCAAAAGCCCTTGCAACGTCGAGTTAAGTGGCGAGAAAACAGACCCACCCTACAGGACAAAGAGGTGGAAGAAACTTCAAAAAAGAGTATTTTAATGACATTAATATAGAAATCACAGAAGTGCTGACACTGAATGGGAAGAGGAATCTTCTAAGGCATAAAGATGTACACTTCAAAAGCCCTTGCAACGTCGAGTTAAGTGGCGAGAAAACAGACCCACCCTACAGGACAAAGAGGTGGAAGAAACTTCGAAAAAGAGTATTTTAATGACATTAATATAGAAATCACAGAAGTGCTGACACTGAATGGGAAGAGGAATCTTCTAAGGCATTAATATAGAAATCACAGAAGTGCACTGAATGGGAAGAGGAATCTTCTAAGGCATAAAGCTGTACACTTCAAAAGCCCTTGCAACGTCGAGTTAAGTGGCGAGAAAACAGACCCACCCTACAGGACAAAGAGGTGGAAGAAACTTCAAAAAAAGAGTATTTTAATGACATTAATATAGAAATCACAGAAGTGCTGACACTGAATGGGAAGAGGAATCTTCTAAGGCATAAAGCTGTACACTTCAAAAAACGTCCCAAAACAGACCCACCCTACAGGACAAAGAGGTGCAACGTCACAGAAGTTGACACTGAATGGGAAGAGGAATCTTCTAAGACAAAAAGCCCTTGCAACGACCCACCCTACAGGACAAAGAGGTGGAAGAAACTTCGAAAAAGAGTATTTTAATGACATTAATATAGAAATCACAGAAGTGCTGACACTGAATGGGAAGAGGAATCTTCTAAGGCATAAAGATGTACACTTCAAAAGCCCTTGCAACGCCGAGCTAAGTGGCGAGAAAACTGACCCACCCTACAGGACAAAGAGGTGGAAGAAACTTCGAAAAAGAGTATTTTAATGACATTAATATAGAAATCACAGAAGTGCTGACACTGAATGGGAAGAGGAATCTTCTAAGGCATAAAGATGTACACTTCAAAAGCCCTTGCAACGTCGAGTTAAGTGGCGAGAAAACAGACCCACCCTACAGGACAAAGAGGTGGAAGAAACTTCGAAAAAGAGTATTTTAATGACATTAATATAGAAATCACAGAAGTGCTGACACTGAATGGGAAGAGGAATCTTCTAAGGCATAAAGATGTACACTTCAAAAGCCCTTGCAACGCCGAGCTAAGTGGCGAGAAAACTGACCCACCCTACAGGACAAAGAGGTGGAAGAAACTTCGAAAAAGAGTATTTTAATGACATTAATATAGAAATCACAGAAGTGCTGACACTGAATGGGAAGAGGAATCTTCTAAGGCATAAAGATGTACACTTCAAAAAGCCCTTGCAACGCCGAGCTAAGTGGCGAGAAAACTGACCCACCCTACAGGACAAAGAGGAGGAAGAAACTTCGAAAAAGAGTATTTTAATGACATTAATATAGAAATCACAGAAGTGCTGACACTGAATGGGAAGAGGAATCTTCTAAGGCATAAAGATGTACACTTCAAAAAGCCCTTGCAACGTCGAGTTAAGTGGCGAGAAAACAGACCCACCCTACAGGACAAAGAGGTGGAAGAAACTTCGAAAAAGAGTATTTTAATGACATTAATATAGAAATCACAGAAGTGCTGACACTTAAAGGGAAGAGGAATCTTCGAAGGCATAAAGCTGTACACTTCAAAAAGCCCTTGCAACGTCGAGTTAAGTGGCGAGAAAACAGACCCACCCTACAGGACAAAGAGGTGGAAGAAACTTCGAAAAAGAGTATTTTAATGACATTAATATAGAAATCACAGAAGTGCTGACACTTAATGGGAAGAGGAATCTTCTAAGGCATAAAGCTGTACACTTCAAAAGCCCTTGCAACGCCGAGTTAAGTGGCGAGAAAACAGACCCACCCTACAGGACAAAGAGGTGGAAGAAACTTCGAAAAAGAGTATTTTAATGACATTAATATAGAAATCACAGAAGTGCTGGCACTGAAAGGGAAAGAGGAATCTTCTAAGGCATAAAGCTGTTCACTTCAAAAAGCCCGTGCATCGCTGGGCCATCCAGCTAGTTTATTATACATTTGTTAATATATATAAAATCTAAATTTTCAAAAAACTTACAGCACAGAATTTTGAAAGAATAAAATTCCTGTTCATTTGAATTTGCTTCAGTTGAAAGCCCAAGAACCCAATACTAAACAAACAAAAATAAATAAAAGTAAAAAAAACAACATACAATTGAGAAAAATTATGTAGTCTCTTTCACGTTATACTATAACAAAATATTTTGATCAATTTAAAATTTCAATAGTTGCTACCTTTTTAAATTAGACTTTTTTTACGCGTATGCTAATCTCTTTGTTTCCATTGAAAATTACTTTAATTTTAAAAAGATTTCACAATTCTTAAGCTAACACACCCAAATGTGCGTAAAAGAAAATGGAATTATTGGGTAACTTTCGTGATTTAATTCCTGATGATGATCGATTAAGTTTTAATCTTGAGCATATACGTAGAGTAGTTGGTTTTTTTCGCTTTCCCAGTGTACGAACGGAAGGATGCGCTCGGAAAATTTGTTCCATAAAATTTAATAGTATTTATACATTTTAAACAAATGCAGTTATAATTATAAAACGAACTTGTAGCGGTATCTAAGTAAACCAATACTTAGACATCACGCGAAGACGATCTTCTTGGCGTGATCGACAAAGTACTGGCGTTCGGAACGGAAGGTGCCCGTTTCGAATCTATACCTACATTGGTGACCCTGGACTGAAGTAAGAAAACGCAACTTCCTGAACTGTCGTGGCGCCATCTACCGCAAGAAAATAGATAAAAAAATAAGAAGAGAGAGTAAAAAAATAATAATAAATAAAAGAAGAAAAATATAATTAAATAAAACACAGACTCTCTCCGAAACAAACAATAGATCATCTTTCTTTCATCTCAGCAAGAAAAATAAATAAGAATAAAAATAAATAAATAAGAATGAGAGAGAGAGAATAAAATAAATAAAAAAAACATGCTCTCTCCAAGAACAAACAAACGGGGGGAAAATCGTTCGCCTATCCACCTCACTGGTGGGAGAGTAGTGTAGCGGTATCTAAGTAAATCAGTACTTAAACATCACGCGAAGACGATCGTCTTGGCGAGATCGATAAAGTACTGGCGTTCGGAACGGAATGTTCCCGGTTCGAATCTATACCTACAAACTCGTCCACCGTATTAACCAGCGAAACTCAACCTGCGGCTCATCTAACCTTTTTAAGTGGCTTGGTGAAAACCTATTGCTCTGAGAAATTCACATACTTAAAAACATTGTATTGAAAATCTGGAGGGAAATTCTTTATCAAAAAATCCAATATATCAATTTTTCTTTTTTAGTGTCGTACGGGTACGAATTGATATTCCTTTTATATGTGGAATGGTCACGGTTAGTGATAACAGACAACAGTGGAATAGCAACCATTTTATGGGTGGAACTAAAATTTTCAACTATCTTTCATATCTTGCAAGTAAAAAATATTCGAAGAATATGTATCGCTTCCTCCAATTGGGAGGCTGACTATATTGTAGTGAAAAACAAACATGAATCAAAAAAAAATTTATTTGTCACGAAAGTGCTGCATTTAATAAATACAAATAAATAGGAATCATTCAATGGCACTTTTCCTCGAAGATCTCTTTCGAGATGTGATAAATAAGTTTTCTTGAATAATCTTTGCAACAGCAACGAAGTGTTTTGTCAGTGGTAATATCACAGCGGTAACAAATACACAGCGTATGAAGTTTGTTACATTATTGGTAATCATATGAAACCGTTTAATGATGCAAAAAATGTGAAGGAGTGCTTCTTAAATGCTTCTAATTTAGTGTTAGTGACAAAAATAAAAAATAATAAATAAAAAAAAGCAAAACATGTGAGTTGTATTATTTAATAAAATTTTCCACATTTTAAATTTCCAATGTTATCTTGATCTTAAAGCATTTCTCTCCCTCCCTCCTTCCCCATTTATCCTCATGTTCCGACCCGCGTGAAATATCTAACGTATGTATGCGGCATTCATAAAGTAGCTGATATATGTATGCGGCCCAGCAGAAAAAAAGGTTGAGTATCCCAGGTATTCATCCATTTTAACCCTCTGACCGGAACATTAATTTTTTTGCCGCACAGAGGAGCATCCGTCTGACGGACGGGTACGTGATTTTTTTTAAAAAATTTTTTCCCTTAAGGACTATTTTAAATGTCCTTATAGCTCAGGAAATTGAGTATTGCTCACATAAGATGGGTAACATAAATCAAGCACAACAATATATTTTTATCACCAGAACTGTGACTAGTATTTTTATAAAAACTGATTTGATTCAATTTTTTTTCCTTACACATTGTACAATGAAATTCAGGCCAAAATGTGGGTGGTTCCACCCTACCCACTAGGTGACGCTGCACTACTGCAGCATTGGGTTCAGGATGTTCTTTGATCACCGCAAGATCACGCTCCTTTTTTTAGTTTTGCTAACTCATAATTTTGTGAGTTTATGAAACTTGCTTATTTTTTAAACAGATGATGCTACATTAAAAACGACTTGAACACATTGGAAGTTTTGTAATGAATCACCACTGGTAACTTTTAACAATGAGGAATTCAGAAGCTTCTCAAATAACATTTGAATGCATTTTTCAAAGGGGAAGGGTAGAGTGCTATTGTAAAGGTTCGCTATAAATAGTTATTTAATTTCGAATTTTATAAATATGATCACTGCTATTCTTTTGAATATCATCAGTTTATCTTCAGTTATTTTAATAGTTATTGCGATGCAATTAAAGTCAGTTTGGCATAAAAATATTTCTTGCTGTAGATTCTTGTCCCTTTCCTAATAGCTGTAGCTCATTCTGATATAAGAACGAATTCATTTAGCTTTAAAATGTACATTAATATTACCAATAAGTATACGTTATAAAAAAAACATTAATTTTCTTTATTTATAAGTGACTTCTTTTTTCTTACATAAGGATAAAACTCGAAACATGTAATTCATTTTCAAAGTATTATTAATCACAGTAAATGGATTATTAAAAACTTATATAACAATTTTTTTTATTTGTAATTGAGTTCCTTATTTACTAAGCTCAAATATATATTTCTTCTACAAAATTGAATCCATTAAAAATATTTTGATTTACGTGAATGAAAAAAAAGCACCGACTGTTATTTTTACAGTGAAAATTTCATACGCAAGGGAATTTAACTATTATACTCAAGACTCGGAAGAAAAAACTGCCTGAGAAAAACAATCTCCTAAATGGGGACAAAACTTTTATGTTTCAATGAACCACTAGGGCATAGAAAAATGCTAGAAGGCCAAACCAGGCAACCCAAAATAATGACGTCATTACACATCTACCAATGACAAGCAACCTCTTTTCTTTTGACCGTGCCGAAGAGGAATGCCCGAGGTGTGAGGAACTCAAAAAGTGCTCTTTATTTAACGCTACGCAATATTATCTAATGCTCTAAATTTTTTTTTTGCATTATATTATATTTATTTAACTGCTACAAAAGACACTTATGGCTTTTGTTCTTCTTAAAGTAAGTCTAAATGTGACAACTTCAGGATATCTATTTTTTTACTTGCTTTGTTTAATCGTTCTCTCACTTGCTGGTTCATCGATCTCACTACTAATTGTTTTGTGTTGCATTTGTTATTACATACACTTGCCTCCGAAAGTCTGCGTACAGGCTATCATCTTTCATATTCATGAAAAGATCGCCAATTAAATGTGAAGTCTTTCTGAATCAATACTATTTTTTTATTGTTTCCTCTAACATTTTAAATTCAAACAGTATAAGCAACAATCATCTGAATATTACATAAAATAATACAAATATTTATAACTTGAGAACGACACAAATCGTGTGTGCCAAAAGTCTGCGTACACTGAAAAAAAATTTATTATAATGGATTTTAATTAAAGGTTACTACCTTTTAAGGCATACCCTTTCTTTTATAATGTCTTTCAACCTATTTGGGATTGATTTATCTAGTCTCATCTGTGCTTATTTGTTCCATTCTTCTATTATGAGATATTGGAGCATTTCCTTGGATGTTATTATGTTCTCCCTAATTATTCACTCGAGTAAATCCCGCAAATGCTGTATTGTGCTTGGGTCTGGGGACTAGGTTGACTTTCGGAATTGGTTTAAGACATGTCAGAACAGCCATGGCATCACAATGTGAGCCATTTGCTTGGTACCTTTGTGCCGCTGAAAGTAAAAATCATTATACTCACCGCAAATTTCTCGGAATATGCCCTGATATTTTACTTCAAAAAGTTCAAGTAACCAATTTTGTACATTGTTGATTCCTTTAATTCCAGATTACCAGCCAAAAGGCTTCCAATGCACCCCTAAACATCATGCATCTTCCTCCAAGTTTGATAGTCAAAAAAGGATTCCCTTTCTTAAGATCTGTCCAGGAATTTTTTCAAGCATTTTTTTTGTGCTTTTTGATGTTTAATTTTAAAAAATTACTTTCAATTGAATACATTACATTTTTCTAAAAAATACGTGTTCTATTTGGGTGTTTTTTGGCAAAGGTCATTCTCTCAGCTCTGTTCATTCGAAAGATGAATGGCTTCTTGAGTTCAACTAGGGCATGATAGTCATCTTTTTTAAGTTTACTTTGAGTTGTAATTCAAGTCACACTTTTTTGCAATATCTCAGCAACACTTTTAGCTATTTATGAAGCATATAGTCTTGTATTTATTTTTATAGAGCGTATTACAAAGCAAGATTCTCGAGGTGATACTTCAGACGGGCTGCCGGATCTTGGCTTCGATATTAAAATTTTAGTTAATTTGTAGTTTTATGAAAACATTTTTATCAATGAATGTCACGCATTAGCAGTTTCATCAATTGTTTTAAAATTTCTCCCCTTTTTTGAAGATACTATGATGATTTTTCTTTTAATAATATATCAATCTATTCTGTTGCCTGTCATGAAACCATAAAAGCATTCAAATCTCAAATCCTAAATAAATCATAAAAGAAGCCTATAATTACTTAAAAACACGATTTAGTGCAATTATTTTACAATAAAAGCTCTATTTTGTGAGTATATGCATACTTTTGTCATGGATGATTTGTGGTTATTTGGCGGTCATTTTTTTCCCCCTTAAGGTGAATTTTGTTGTTTGAATAAGGAAATTTCAAAGGATTGCTGACTAGTATTTTGATTTTCTAAAGCGAGATTATAATAGTAATTTTAACATAAACATGTAAGATGACTGCCTGTATGCAGACTTTCGGAGGCAAGTGTAAGTCTTTTCGACACTTTTTTTTTATTCATTTGTTGCAGTTACTTAAATATATAACTGTGATACAAACCAAGGATTCGTCAGAAAAAGTGAATTTTTGCTCAAAATTACTGCACTGACCGATTTAAAGTTACTAATTAAGGTGCTAGTTAAACCAAATGGATTAACTGATACTTTATTTAATGGTGATTTAAAAGGTCTTTCGGGTAGTATAGTTTTCAGCTATAAATATTGATGCCAGTACTTACATTTTTGTCTTGTCTTGTTTATTTCCAGTGAAGGGTTGAGAGTTCTTGTCTGGTGATTCACAATTTTGCTTGAATCCTAATTTCAGTCTCAAGTGTAAAAAATGTAGTTTATTGAAATGATTCAGTTCTACCAAAAAGGTGAATAATTAACACTTAACAATTCCTTATCTTTAGAATGAGAATAATAGCAGAGAAACTATTCAGTTTGTTGAATATGTCCTTTCAAGCTGCATGTGAAAAAAGTTATAAATGTACTTAAATGGAGTCTACTGAAATGGAGCATAATTCAAAATGAAAATTTGATTGAATTTCTTGCATATTAGCGTGGTGGATGCTTGGCCGTACAGCTAATCGGTGACAGATCTACTAGAATTTGTTCTGTTTTGGAACTTTGGAAATCCTTTAATATAAAAACTTTTGATTTGGCAACTAGGTAATTTCTTCAAATTCTGGCTATCTTTCCTCCACAGAAAGTAAGAGCAGGTTTTTAGCTCAATTTAATAAAAGGGTACTTGCATATTATCACCCAACCCTATAGGTGACAGATGAAATAAAGCACATGGCTACCAAATTAGCGCTTACGACACATAAAATTGGGGTTGCCAACTTGGTAATTTAACTTGAATGTTGGCATTGTTGTAATAATACCTAAGTACCAATTAAAAGCACTGAATACCTTGCATAGAACTTTCTATAGTTTCTAAATTATAGTCTTTGAGTCCTCGACATTATTTAAAATCTTTCAATACATCAGGACAAAATTTATTAACATGTATATTTTTTATATACTTTTATTATTATTATTTTTATTTTTTATTATTATTATCAATATTGATTCAAATTATATTTCTTACTTTGAAATACTTATCTTTTTCCCAGTTTTTAGCAATTTTTTATACGTGCAGTGCTATGCAATAAGTTAATTTGCTACTCTTGTATTATAGTGATGACCAATTTCACCAGATAGTATCATCATATATGCAAACAAGATTATTCCATTTGCAGGTACATGCATGGGAACAGTTTTCCATCATTGGCTACATATTGCAATATTCACTTTGATGAATAGGTCAATTGTGTAATACATAAGTACAATTAAATTTTTCATTTTATTTAAAACAAAATATTTTTTTCTTGTACTTGTCATTTAGTTTATATTTAATTTAATGGGGGAATCTTTTAAAAATCTATATTTTTATGGATAATTAAGATGCATTTTTGTTTCGGCTACACTTCATTGTGTGCTTGATCACTGATCAGGGTTTTTGCCGACAACTTCTAAAAGTGGGCAATTAGGGTTGTGTTGTTGTGGAGGTCCACATCCTGCCTTAGATATTCACCTCCCACTTTCAAAAGATGAGACGGGGGACTCCCATATGTTGTAACATTTTGAAATAGAGAAATTTTTGGTACTCTTCTGTTTTAGGGAGCTGTAAAAGTGTAACAAAAAAAATTGTTAATAGTTTGTATAAAAATACTAATTTTTTATCTTTAATTATAAAAGCAGTTAAAAATTAAAATTTTCCTAAACTAATTTAAGAATTGAATATGAAACTGAAATTATTGTCACATTTTTTGCGTTTGGTTAAGCAAAAAAAAAAAAATTCAACAGCCTTCGGAAACAGAAAAATACCACAATTTTTTTACAACCGAATATTCTCCTTGGAGTCTTTCAGGGCAAGTCTTTATTATAAAGGAACCCTGAACATTTACAAATCCCTGTTCTTAGAGACATTTAATCTCTAATTGCAACATCCTAACAAAAATAAAGTCCAAGGACTTAAAAAATATCTTATGTATTATATGAGAGAAATAAAACTGTCACAAGTGTGGATAATTTTAAAACTCTGCCTAAGTATTAATTCACAAAAATAATTTTTTAAAGCTTTAAAATCGGTTTTATAGAAAATATATTTTCTTGGGAAAATTTTCAAATGGGAAAAGGGATTGCTAAAAAGTTCTGAAAATAAATAAGTAAATGTGTGTTTTTGTGCATGTGTTGTATAAGAGTAGAAAAATTTGGGGAACAAGTTTGTTATAAAGACTTTTTTCAAAAAACACCAAGGAAAGTATAGAGTTGTAAAATGTTGTCCCTCGCCACTCCAAAATGACATGAAACACTGTAGATACACCCCCCTCACCTCTTTCTTTGAAAATGAGAGGTGTTTTTTTTTCTAATCCTAGTGGAAACATGAAGGTGAATTGTGATATTTTTTTTTAAAAAATGGCTTAGAGAGAAATCCCACATAAATATTAAAACTTAAAAAGTAATGGAAGAACAAATTTGTATAGAACTAAAAAAAAGTAGTATAATTATCATTAGCAATACTTCATTGAATTTAAGAAGAGAAATCTATTTTTATAAACAATTCGGAATAGCAATGAACAAAGAGTTCTATTAATCGCACCATAGTTACTTAAACATACATTAAGTCTAAAAAAAAAAATTAAAACAATTTAAAAGTTTTAAAAAAATCAAATTAAGTATAAAGAAGGTATTATATATATATATAAGAAAAAAAGTTACATTAAATAAATAAATATAATTAAGAAGACTTACCTTGCAGCAGCACCAGATAGGTATACTATACAAAACTGCCGTACAATAACAAAAGTAAGAGCTAGTATAAGCTAGAGATTATATGATAAAAAATCTTCTGATTAAATCCCTTTTGAAAGGGTTTGACCTATATTTCTCTCTTTCCAATCAACAACTTGTCTTATTATTCCTATGCTTAAATTAATTCATACATAGAATTAAATATTGTTAAATTACAACCAAATTTCATATTTAGAATACCTGTTTGATGTGCATCATTCAGCATTAGGCACATTTAAAGAGTTAAAGATTAATACATTCACAGCTTATAAGTTTTAATGGGTGTAATTAATTATTTTGAACCAAAGTAAAAAAATAACCAAATTCAACTAATGTAATTACATACCGCTATACTATTTTGCCCAAGTAGTTTAATTTTAATATGCTGCTAGTTTTACATTTAAAAAGTCTTTTAAGAAATAGTTTTTATAGAATTTTCTCAAATAGTTTAGGCAAAAAGAAATATATATATATATATAGTTTAATAACTTCATTTTACTGAAGTTTTTATACAGTTCCCAGATAAATTTTTAGTTTATAAGTCTGGCTATAGTTATCTTTTAGATAAGTATAGCTAGTATTTCTCATATAATCATGAAGAAAAATTTTTTAATCAGTAAATTCTTTGTAAAATTTTTAAGAATATTTAAATTATTCAAATATTTTACTAGGTATGATATAGATAAGAAGGCTGTGTACAAATTATAAGATTCATATTTATGTTTAACACATCAGTATGTGTAGTAATAGGCTATCTCATAGATAAGAAGACTATACAAATTAAGATTATAGGATTCATATATATTAATTTAACACATCACAGTTTGTGTAATTTACTGAAAGAATTAATAACTAGCTTAATCAATACTAATTTAAAAGTTAATATCAAAAATTAAATTCTAATTAAAAATTAACACCAATAATTAAAAACTTATTAAACTTCATAATTAAATACTATTTAAAAAATTATATTATAAATACATCTTAAGTTATATTAAAGATTAATATTAATTTAAGATTATAAATATACATATTAACGATTAATATTAATTATTAAATACTAATTAACAAATATCTTGAATAAAATAAAAAATTCTGGATTCTTGTCCTGAAATATCAGCCTCTTTACCATGAAAAATCCCAGAGAAAAGAAATTAATCAGCACACTTTTTTGAAATCAGCACTCTGATTGGAAAATGCACCATAAATTGAAAATCTCATGGTACCTGACCAAAAAATGGGGAATTAGGGTAACCAAAATCTGGCACAAAATTACCAAAAAAAAATTGGCATTACAAGGAAATTCTTCAAAGCCCCCAACCAACCCCAGACCAACATATTATTAACTTTTTTCATAAAGAATATTTTTCAGTGCTTTTGTTTGTTTCTTAAAAATATATATAACCCTTCCCATGAAAGAGAGAGAGAGAGTAATTTGTGTATGCCATGGTTGAAGGAAATGTGATTTTTTGATGAGAAATTTTTACTGTTGTGAATGAATGAAGTAACATATTTTAGAAAATATGCAATTTGCCATTGTATAAATCTCAGCTTAAATAAAAGTTGAAAAATGTTGATTGTGTTATAATCACCTTCATTCAAATAAGAAACTGATAGATAGATATTTTTTTTAATTTCAGGTTCAATAAAAAAAATTACAAAACTATAAATATTAATGTTTTTAATTGGTATGGTTTTAACAGTAACAAATATGTATAAAAGTGAGACATTTTTCTTGTAAATTATACCTGACGGAGATTAGAAAGATCTAAAATTAATGTTTTTATTTAAACTTATGAAAAATTTAGCTAAAGTTGCTTTGAAATTGATTTCTTAAATTTATATTTCAGTATGTTTCAATACATTTGTATGATAGATGACTAAGTTAAACACATTGACTGGGAACACAATGTTGGCCCTCAGGATTTATTTCTTTTGTCTCTGTATCTGCATGAGTTAGAAAAAAGGTATCTTCCTTTTTTTGCATTAAATTTAGAGCTAAGTAAATCAGTTTAATTTGGCCTTTCTATTTTTTCTCTAGAACTGGGGAATACTTTCAAGCTTCCATCCTATAATTTATGCTGTATGAATTTAGTTACTGGATTCTTAGCTACTCAGGTATCATTTTCTTTTTGAATCATGTTCTAAAATGATGAAATCAATCATCAAAAGTTCATGCATTTTGTTTCTAGTATAAGGTTAGTGGTGAATCTTGACATTATGTCCTTTCATTTTTCATTTCAAACAGATGGTTTCACTGAATTCAGATAATCTTCACTGTACAAGTAGCTATCAAATCTTTAATTTATAAATGAATAAAATCTTCTTCTTTATAAGCGTAACAACCTGTTACAGGTCTTGGCTGCCTCCACAGCTCGCTTCTTCCAATTCCAACGATACGCAGTAACTCTCTTCCAGTTTTTAATATTTAGAGTTTTTAAGTCATCCTTTCAACATCATCTATCCACCTTGTTGGTGGCCTTCCTCTTGCTCGAGATCCCATAGGATTCTTAAATGTGTAAGCTCTGGTCTGGTTGTTTTCAGGGCTTCTCCAGATGTGGCCGAGCCATCTCAATCTGTTACTTCGGATGACGTGAGTAACTTGAGGTTCTTTGTAAAGCCTATATAGCTCGAAATTATATCTAGTACGCCAACATCCTTGATCTTCAACAGGCCCAAATATAGTTCTCAGTGCTTTTCTTTCGAAGGTTTCCAGAGCTCGTGTAGTCTCCAAATTCAGCGTCCAGGTTTCGCTAGCATACAGCAACACAGGCAAAATTAATGTCTTATAAAATCTTAACTTTGTTTTTCCGCTGATAAATTTCGATCTTAATTGCTTCTTTAGTCCAAAAAAACATTTGTTAGCCGATTTTATACAGTTGTTTATTTCAGCTTATTTTGGTCATTAATAATGGTTCCGAGGTATTTGAACTCACTAACCCTTTCAAAAGAATGACCGTTTACACAAAAGGAGGTGTTGTTTACAGAAGAGGGCAGTGTTTCCATGAACTTTGTCTTATCCTCGTTGATAGTGAGGCCCATGTTTGTAGCTAAGATTTCAAGGGCTTGAAAAGCCTCTTTCACTGCTTTTTTAGATCTTCCAATTATGTCAATGTCGTCTGTGTAAGCCAGTAATTGTAGTGACCTATTCAACTGGGTGCCGCTTCGGTCCAAGCCACTGTCTCGGATACATTTCTCCAATACCAGATTGAAGAGCAAGCGAGTCTCCCTGGCGCAGGCCTCTTTCTGTAGTGAAGGGCTCAGACAGATATTTTTGTATTTTAATCCTGCAGTGTACATTTTTTAAAGTAGCTTTTGTGAGATTGACAAGTTTTTTGGGTATTTTAAACTCAGTCATTGCTTCAATCATCTTATCTCTATTTATGCTGTCATAAGCAGCTTTGAAGTCGATAAATAAATGAAATGTTTTGATGTTATACTCCTTAGTTTTCTCCAAGATTTGTCTCAACGTATGATTCTGGTCTATGGTAGATCTCTGTGGTCTGAAACCACATTGGTAGTTTCTGATTACTTTGTCAGTATAAGGCTGAAGTCTTGCAAACAGCAAGTTGGAGAATATTTTATGCTGTGTTAAGGAGAATAATTCCCCTATAGTTACGACATTCAAGTTGGTCTCCTTTTTTAAAAATGGGGCAGACAGAGCCTTCTTCCCATTCAATGGGAATTTTCTCAGTCTCCCATATATTAACCATAATTTTATGCAAGGTATTAACAAGTTCTGGTTCATCAACCTTTAAAAGCTCCAATGGAATACTATCAGGTCCTGTTGATCTATTATTTTTTAAATTTTTTAATAGCATAGGTTACTTCGGTGATGGAAGGTGTTGGGTTTTCCTCATCTGCTATGATGTCCTGTTCAGTATGGACATTCTGGAGGGCAATAGGTTCATCTCTCCCCTCAAACAGATCTTGAAAGTAGTCTTTCCACACTTTAGTTACTTCATGTGGTTCACTAACGAGTTCTCCCCTCTTATTTCTACAAGTTATAGTTCTTGGCTTGAACTCACTTCTCATTCTATTAATTGATTTGTAAAACTTTCGGCACTCATTTTGGCTGTTGTAGTTTTCCAGGTTCTTTAATGAATTCTCGAAAAAGATTTCTTTTTTCTTCTGAGTAGTTTTTTTTTCTGCTTTTCTCAGTTTCCTATATTTCTCTTCATGAGTTCTTGTGCAGTGCTTTCGCAACAACTGTAAATATGCTTTATTCATTTCTGTCGCTTTTCTGCAGTCCTCATCATACCATTCATTTCTGGCACAACATTCTAGACCAGTCACAGTCTAATTTGCAGATTTCAAGATTATTTCCTTTACAGATTTTCAATTGAAATCGTTGCCTGATGAATCCAGCTCTGATATGATTCCCGCTGATAGCTTTAATTTATATTCTTTGATAATATTTTTCTCCATTAGCTTAGAGGTATCAGATTTATAGTTGCCGTTCTCCCCCTTTCGGAAAAAATTCTTGCACAATCTAAATCTGACTTTAGACCTGAGGAGTATGTGGTCAGTGTCAACATTTGCGCCTCTGTAGCTTCTTACATCCATAATGTTGTTCCGATGTCTCCTATCAATAAGTACATGGTCAATCTGGTTGTGGGTTTGACCATCAGGGATATCCATGTGTATTTGTGTACAGTACAGTCCCGCTAATTCGAACACAACTAATCCGGTTAATCCGAACGACTCCGCGAAAATTTTTTTATAATTTTAAGGACGAAAAAAAAAATCGGTGAATATTTCAATATAAAACAGTGTAAACCTTAATTCAAAATAGTTCTTTATTTAATATTCATGCACTGTACATCAAGTTATGGTACAAATTTTAAAATGGAATAAACTACAGAACAGAACACTAATGTTTAGTATGAAAAATTGTACAACAGAACCTCTTTAGAACCTCTAGTTTGTCTTTAAGAGTAAGTGTTGAGTGTTTACGCTACTGCCATAACAATCTGTTTACGTACACTGTATCACAGATAAATGTCCAAAACACAGAACAAACTGTTTTCACTGTAGAATATCACACTGTTATTAACACAGAGAAAAAGCAGACGAGTGTAGAACGAGCGCGAACGACTGACGGCCAACAGTACGGGCACACGCACACGCAGTCACACTAAGTTAGGAGTGGTGGAGGGAGGACACACGCGTCGAGGATTGGGAGTACAGTCCACGCGGCAAAAAGCGGGCGCGTACGCTCACATTACGACAAAAAATACATAGACACAATAGACCCGTACTCCCGGTTCAAATAGTGATTTCGCTGTTACTCCGGCTAATCCGAACAATCACGTAATCCGAACAGGGGTCAGTCCGATATTGTTCGGATTATCGGGACTGTACTGTATTTCCTTATGTGGGAAAGCTGTACTAATGATGAATAGGTTTTCTGATACAGCAAAATTCCAAAGTCTGTCTGTTTTCATTGGTTTCTTTGAATAGGCTATGAAGGCCAGCATTGGAGCTAATAAAAAGTTCTTTCCCGATTTTAGCATTAAAGTCTCCGATAACAAGTTTCATATCTTGAGCAGGACATGAATTATAACTTTTCATGAGTAAGTCATAGAAAAGATTCTTCTTTGTTTCGTCTTTATCATCAGTCGGTGCGTGGGCACAGATTAAGGTGCTATTGTAATGTCTTCCTCTCAGTTGAATTTTACACAGTCTCATGCTTATGGCCTGAAAGTCAATGACAGTATTTCTCAATCTTTTATTCACAATGAAACCTACACCAAAATGGTGAGCTTTCTCCTAACAGCTGTAGTACAGTGTACAGTCTTTTTTATCCAGTATTCCAGTTCTCAGCAATCTTAATTTCCTGAATAGCTAGAACATCAATGTGGTAGTCCACAAAAACATCAATTAAGTTTTTCAAAGCTCCACCCTTATCTAGTGTACGAATATTCCATGTTCTGATACTCAAGTCCTTTTTCATGCCGAGTCATCTGGGTATATTAGAGCCGGTTTTAGCAATCTGTTGAGGTTTCATAACAATAGTTTTTTACGGGGTAGGGCTGTTAACCCTGCACCCAACCCTATTTTAGTCGCCTCTTACGACATGCATTGGGATACATTGGGACTATTCTTATCCCTTGGTTACCCATGGTAACCTTTGAGGAGCCCCGTTCACCACACGGGGTATAAATGAATAATGTTATTGTAAAAAATGTTTATTTCTCTCTATAAACTATTTTCTCCAGTTTAATTCAGGTTAAATCAAAATGTTTGGATCTGGTTTCTTTGAAAAAATAAGGTAATTTGCAGCTTTCACAATTTTAAATGCTTGCAAATAATTGCTCCAAAACTTCTTAGCAAAATATTTGTTCGTTGAATTCTGATTATAGTTATGTTGGATGTTGCTTATGGAATAAAGTTGATTTTTGATTTTCATGGGAGGAATTATGTATATCATTTCAGCATAATTATAATTAAGAAGCCCATCACCATTTACTGCTATGATTATCAAGATTGAAGCTGGTTTTCTTAATGGTGTTGAGTGGAATTTACTCGTGGCAATAACAAACAAAATCTCAAATCTACAACTGCTGAAAATTAATGAATACGAGTTGAACAAGTGACTCTTACTTACTTAGGCACAATTGTAAATTATAGTAATGACATAAAAATTTAAATCAAAAATAGAATCAAGATGGCTAACAGATGTTATCACAAATTGTGAAACCTGTTTAAATTTAAATGCAAAGTAACAAAATAAAAATACAGTTGTACAAGACTCTAGTATGATCAATTGTTTTATTTCTGGAAAATTAACAAAGAAGACAAAGAGAAACTGAGGACATTCAAGAGAAAAATCTAATGACAATTTTTTAATGCATTTAGAGAAAATGGAATCTAGAAAATATGATACAATCCTTGAACTTCAATCAAAATACAGAGAACCCAACCTAGTCAAAGTGTTTAAGGCCTCCCAAATAAAGTGGCTGGGACATGTACTTCGATATAGGGATGAAAATCCTGTTAAGAAAATAACTTTCCAAACTTCTGAGGGAAAAAGGAAAAGAGTAAGACCAAGAACAAGGCAAATGGATAAAGTAGAATGGTAGTTGAAGGATTTGGCGTTAACCAAAAGAAGAACATAGCATCAAATAGATCACAATGGTCTAAGCTAACTGAGATGGCCTTGGCCCGTATCCAGCTGTAGTGCTTGGGAAGGAGAAGAAAGTGGAATTTTAAAAAAGCATTAATGAAAAATTCAGTTTACTTCGAATTCGAAAACCAATGAATTCGAAATAAGACTAATTTGATGAAATAACATACATCCTTCCCTGGATTGATACATAACTTATGCACACAGTGGACCTTGTAATTTTGAACAACAGTCAAGTAAAGAAGAAAACACCCAAGTTCTCCCCAACTTGCAGAGCTTGAGTTATTTTAACTTTGTTAGAATTACCATGCATCAACTATTCTACAGAGTGCATTTTTAGTTCTTTCAGGCCATAAGGTATGAGGAACAATGCCTTTTACAAAATTGCAGCAAAGACCTTTCAACCTACATGGCTCTTTATTCCTTGAATAAAGCTATTATTAAGTTTATTCATTTACAAAATATCAATATATTTATTTTTTATGTTGCCGTGTTTTCAAAATTGCCCAATTCTTATGAAACTTTTTGTGTAAATTATCCTCTCCTTGTAAAAGTTTAAGTCAGACAAATTTTTGGGACTATTTATCTAAACTTAGAGCCCTATAAATAAATTTTAAAATTGCCTTCTCAAAAAGATTTATTTTCAAAAATATTTTCCCATGGTTTCCGAATATGTTCTTTAAAATTGTTTTCTATCGTCTATAGAACAGTAATTCAAACCAATAACAAAATAAATGAAGTAAAAATCTTACAATGCTTTTTTTAAAAATTTTATGTATGCTTATTGTTTTGTGTACCATAACAGGGTACATACCCGTTTTAAATTCTCCTTGAAGAAGATATTCATATTGCATAACATTTTGCTTCTGCTAACTTGATCAAATATTATATAAAGTATTATTTGATTGTATTTTTAGTGTCTAATATATGTAATGTATATTTTACATTTTGATTGATTTTACAAAAATGCTATCTAAAAGCCAACTAATTTCTTCAGGTATCAGAAAAAAATTTCTAAACTGATTCTTTTAAGCTGTGATATCCATCTGAACATTTTCCCTTTCGTATATTATAATATAGCATAAAAATTCAACTTTATATTGAAGAATTATTTTTTTCTTTTCCAGAAGGCTATGTTACTCTAAATTCATATTCTAAGCAAGGATGCAAGAACCCTTTTCTTCATTATAGATTTTAAATAGAGATTTATGCCATCCCATCTGTGAAAAAAGCTTGCACATTTGAAATGAGCAAAATGGTTTTCTCTCTATATGATCATCATAAATCAAGTCATCATTTGCTTGTTCTTGATAGTAAAAAATCTCATGTTTGTAAAATATGCAACAACAGTTTTTCTCAGATTAGTCAACTAAAAAGACATGCGCTTTATCATACCGAGAAAAAGCGTTATGTTTGTGAAATATGCAGTAAAGCTTTCTCACACAGTTCTAACTTAAAAAAACACCTGCTTATTCATACCAAAGAAAAGCCTCATGTTTGTGAAGTATGCAACAAGGGTTTTTCTGAAACTAGTAAGTTAAAAAGACATTTTCGGATTCATACAAAGGATAAGTCTCATGTTTGTGGAATATGCAACAAGAGTTTTTCAAATATTGGTCATTTAAAAGATCATTTACGTATTCATACAAAGGAAAAGCCTTATGTTTGTTTAATATGTAACAAGGGTTTTTCTAAAAGTGATCATTTAAAAGTGCATTTACGTATTCATACCAAAGAAAAGCCTCATGTATGTGAAGTATGCAACAAGGGTTTTTCTGAAACTAGTAATTTAACAAGACATTTACGTATTCATACCAAGGAAAAGCCTTATATTTGTGAAATATGTAACAAGGGTTTTTCTGCAAGTGGTAATTTAAAACAACATATGCATATTCATACCAACGAAAGACCTTATCTTTGTGAAATGTGCAACAAGGCTTTCTCTCGAAGTGGTCATTTAAAAGCACATTTACGTATTCATTTCGAGGAAAAGCCTTATGTTTGTGAAATATGCAACAAGGCTTTCTCTCAAAGTGGTCCTTTAAAAGATCATTTACGTATTCATACAAAGGAAAAGCCTTATGTTTGTGTAATATGCAACAAGAGTTTTTCTAAAAGTGGTCATTTAAAAGTGCATTTACGTATTCATACCAAGGAAAAGCCTTATGTATGTGAAATATGTAACAAGGGTTTTTCTGTAAGTGGTCATTTAAAAGTGCACATACGTATTCATACGAAGGTAAAGCCTTATGTTTGTGTAAAGTGCAACAAAGCTTTCTCTGAAAATCGTAATTTAAAACTACATATGCATATTCATTCTAAGACGGAAAAGTCTGCTAACACTGCTTTCTCTTGATGTGATTTAGAAAGTGAGTGGATAATTGAGAAAAGTACTTATTTAACCTGAAAATACCCAAGTAATAAAGGTTTTAAATATGCATGTCTATGTGTTATTATTTCAACACTTTCAAATATGTAATATTTTTGCAACCATCTTTGTATATTTTTCAAAAAAGTGCCACAATGAGGACTTTTTATGCTGATGTTGACTGCAAAACATGAAACAGTAAAATTTACCGTAATCCCCATAATAAAGATTTTTATATTAGTGCAACATGATGTGCATTAATTTTGTAAGACAATTGTATCATTTGTTCGAGGGTTTAGCTTACCTTAGTATTTACACTAGAACATCATTTTTAAAATTTTCTTTGAATTGTCGATTTCTGTATGACTGACTTATCTAAGATAAGATAGTCGTAAAGGGGTGGTTCGGAATCACAAAGAAATACAAATTTTATTTTGTACAGATTTTTTTCTTAACTGCAGTTCGGTGACACCTTAGCTGGTTCTCTAACTGCCATATTACACTGCAAGAAATTTGAAAAATTCCATTTTGTATGTGGCATACTTCAATACTTGATATGGAGGATCTTCGATGAAATAAAGACTCAAAACCATGACTTGATCGGAAGTCCACCAGTAGAGACCATAGTTAATGTACTTGTAATCCCAATATCAATTCTTTTCCTAGCAAATAAATTTTAAAATTACAATAAAAAAACGATGCAGTTGTCTAATCCTGTTGATCCTTAGTAAAGTAACAAATATGGAGTCAAATTGTTGGTAAAGTTATACAAATATAATACAATTTGTTATTTTCAAATAAGGCCATTTATTCGAAGAAAATATGTTCCTTTTTTTTTATAATGCTTAATTGTCCATTTTTATTCCCAAACTTTCATTTATATGTATTAGGAAAGTGCATTTTATGATAGGTTTCTGCCGCTAGATATAAAATCTGGATTTTGAGGATTAATTCTAAATATTTAGTAGTACATTAATTATTAAAATAATTTTTTGTCATTCTTATTTTTTTGAAAGTTAAAAGAATTTAGTAGATGAATCATGGTTTGAATCCTTAATGTAAGCTATTGAGGTATCATTTAAAACTAACTAGCTTAAGTTAAAACACTTTTCAGCTCTGCACTTTTTAAATATTGAATAACATTTAAACTTTACGATATGTTTATTGAGTTAAATAAGAATAAATTGAGTGTCTAACTTTCTTCCATGTAAAACACAGTTGTAAACTTGCAATCCCAGCAACCTTTGTGTGTATAAAATATAACAAATTTCTTCAAACAAAATTATCATGGAGCAACTGATAAAAAATTTAACTTACGCAACAAAAAGTACACATTTTCATATTTATATATACTTTCATTACTTTTTAATAAATAAATTAGTTCAAGCTGAAAATGTAAAAAAACTTAGTTTCTTAGATACATTATACAGTCTCATTTTTTTTTCCTCTCTACTTGTCTTGGAATTCACCATAATTTTTGTGGTTATATCTGAAAATGTGTGTTGTGGACATAGTTATAATTGAAAAATATATATTTTAATAAATATTTTTTTATGATTATCCTCTTACTTTATTCACAAACCTATGCAGCTGAAAGTTCTACAGGGAAAAAAACAACCTTTTGTAAGAAAGTTATAGCAAAAAACTTAATTATTTTGGTAATAATAACAAGGAGCAAATTACAACACTTATAAATATGTCTAATATATATATCTTTTAATCTGATTAATGCTAATAATGTTTTTTACTTGTAAATCCAATGCTATGACTGACTAAATTATTTTATACATTAATTCGCCATTGGCAAATGAACATATGAAAAAGTACCTCATAGGTGGACTTATTTTGCTGCAAGCTCATATTTTTTCTGTAAAATCATGTTTTATTTGTGAATTATGCTATATCTACTGTTAAATTTAAATTGATTTTATGATACAAGACAGTAATCTTGCCCTGTGAATTTTAAAAAAAAGAAACCAGCCATCATCCTTATCTGTGCATTAACAATTTTAATATATATAAATTTCTTTATTAATAATAAAATTCCACATTTTTTTTTGTTCAGGAAAAGTATACTCTTCTTTAACTTAAAACTTTGAATTAAGTTAACAGAAAAGTAATAAATTAAATGTCATTCAATATGTTTGGTTTTATTTTTTTGAGATATTTAGCTATTTCTTCGTGACCTAAAAAGAGAGAGAGAAATATTTTAAATGATGTAGATTTCTCCATGTTAACTATTTATGAATTATTACATGAAGTATTACTGTGATACAGTACATAAGCAAATTCAAAATATGTAATTAATGTGCATAAACATTTCAAATCAAATGTGTTTTGAATACAAGTTAGGTAATTCTGAGAGAAAAAATAATGTACAACTCACATAGAAAATTTAAAATTTACTAATAAGCATAGAAAGACTTAGACACAATAAGCAATATCCAACTCTGCATATTCCTTTCTTTTATATATATATAAAAGAAAGGAAAGAAAAATATACATGCATTACTTTAGGAAAAATAACTATCAAATTCGTTATATATTATATTTTTAAAATATCAGGTGGGTAAAAAGTTCATAAAAATCTGGAAAATTAAACAAAATTAAAAAAAAACGGTTTGCAGGTTTAGCATCGATAAGTCACAGGATTTTTTTTTTAAGATAAGAAAAAAAAATCAAAAAACAGCCAACAGATGGCTCTGGTACAAGTGACTTAGTTTAAAATATGCAAAAGAGACAGGCAATTACAAATACCCATGTACCGATGCTCTTGATCCAGATCTCCGTTGCATGCCAACTAAGTGAACAAGGATGGTGAGCAGGAAAGACAGAGCTCTGTTGGTGAAACTGTTTTACATGAACGAGGAATCAGTGACTGTTGTACTGCGTAAATTCCGACCAGAAAAAGGTAGAGACTGGAAAAGGGCCTTCAAAAGTGGAAGTCCTTATAAAGCTTGTTCAGCAATTTGAAGAAACTGTACAGTGTAAGATCTGGACAACCAAGTCTAAAGTAGACAACATTCGGTTGGCGATGCTTTCAAAATGGAAACATTAGCATCAGAATCTGCCACAGGAACTAGCAGTGCACAGGAAGCTGGCAGAAGCTTTGGCTTACCACCATCCTTGATAGGCAACATTCTTCATGGAGTTCTTAATCAGTATCCATACAGTCTTGCCATTAACTTTTACAGCCAGATATTGTAGAGAGAGAAGCATTTGCAAGGTGGGCTCTCTCCAAAATCTAACAAGATTCCTCTTGGACTTTTAAAACTTTGTGTACAGATGAAGCTTATTTTTCACTCCATGGTGACATTATTACCCATAACTGTCAAATCAACGAGTGTACACAGAGAAGAGAAACCACTGCATTCCCCCAAAGTCGCACAGTATGGATTCACAGGTTCCTTCAGCTTAGGACCCCTCTTTGAAACAAAGGGTCGCGTAAATGGTGACCATAAATGATCAACTTTCTTTAATGCTTCTGGGTGAAATGGTTATTCCATATTTGTGTGAAAAAGATGCGCTTTCTACTGTTATCCAGTGAAGGAATTCTTGATACATACGTTCGGGGGAAAAACAATCATTAGCAAATGTTGCAAGTTTCCATGACCACCTCAGTCTCCAGGTTTGATACCAGCAGACTTTTAGCTGTGGCAATATTTAAAAGTCCAGGTGTGTCGATCCCGTCCATCCAATCTGTCAGAATTGAAAGATGCGATCCTCCGAGAGCTGTCATGTATAGAGCCGGACATTCTGCACTATAGCATTCCTGAATTTGTGACATGCCTGCTATGTGTTACACCCTGTGGTGGTGGACATGTGGAGCACATACTGCAGAAATAAATGAGTTGGCAACATTATTTTTGTTATTTGCATGTCTTTTTCCACTTATGTACAAAATGCCTTCTATCAGCTATTTTTTGAATTTTTAAGGACTTTTTGGACACCTGGTATTATACGGTTTGCAGAAAAAATTCGATAATTTTTAACGCAGGGAAAGGGATTGTAAGGCACAGATGCTACTAAAAAATGAACAAAGATAACTTCATTAAAGTAATTAAAATAAAAGTACAATAAAATTGTGACCAAATTTTATATTAAATTTGAATATTAATATTTGAAAACCATTTGCATGATTTTGAAAGCTCTCGGAGATAATATATTTATAATTACACAAAAAATATGGTTATAGACATTTCAAAGACGTCCAAAAATGTATTGAATATTGTTAAAAACTTGAAATCAGTAGAAATTTGGATTATATGGACTATACTAACACAGTGATAAAACAATAGGATAGATTTTAATATATCTTTTGTTCAGCAGCTAGACTTGAGTAAACAAAACACATTGTACTGCCTCAATTTAATAAATTGCTGTTAACATATTTTGTCTCAAGAAGTTATTACTGAAAATGAACCAATATAATGATCAATCTTAATTATGGAAGGAGAAATTTCTCCTAGTTTTTCTACATTTGAAAAAGGCATAACTTTTCATTTGAAAATCACTAGAAGAGTTACTTTGAAGAAAACTAAAGAAATAAGTTTGAAATTTATCAGGTAGTATTCTATGCTTCTAGTATTTTCTCGATTAAATGCATCTAAAGGGTGTGTTTTTTTAGAGGTATAGAACTTTAAATTGCAATAAAACGATGTATTATTCGATTGACATGAATTTTTTTTATTCGAAAGATAATCTTGTGGCATTACATTTTAAATATGATTTCTGGCATATGAATGCCACGGCTGGCTCGGATGTAGTCCAATCTGGACGTCCAATTTTCGATGACTTTTTCCATCATTTGTGGCCGTATATCGGCAATAACACGGCGAATGTTGTCTTCCAAATGGTCAAGCGTTTGTGGCTTATCCGCATAGACCAATGACTTTACATAGCCCACCAAAAATAGTTTAGCGGTGTTAAATCACAAGATCTTGGAGGCCAATTCACAGATCCAAAACGAGAAATTAGGCGGTCACCAAACGTGTCTTTCAATAAATCGATTGTGGCACGAGCTGTGTGACATGTTGCGCCGTCTTGTTGGAACCACAGCTCCTGGACATCATGATTGTTCAATTCAGGAATGAAAAAGTTAGTAATCATGGCTCTATACCGATCACCATTGACTGTAACGTTGTGGCCTTCATCGTTTTTGAAGAAGGATTCCACCAGCCCATAAAGCGCACCAAACAGTCAGTTTTTCTGGATGTAACGGTGTTTCGACTACACTTGTGGATTAGCTTCACTCCAAATGCGGCAGTTTTGTTTGTTGACGTAGCCATTCAACCAGAAGTGCGCTTCATCGCTAAACAAAATTCTCTGATGAAAATTCCACACAGAGAGAGAGAACCATTATTTTCGAAATAAAATTGCACAATTTGAAAGCGTTGTTCAGGCGTGAGTCTATTCCTGATGAATTGCCAAACCAAACTGAGAATAAATCACTTGACAGCTGTTAAATCGGTCGCCATCTTGGAAAGTAATGTCAACTTAAACTTCTATACCTGGAAAAAAAACACTCTTTATCTATTTTAACACAGAGCTCCCTTAAACATTTTATCACCACAGACCAGTCAACATTTGACAGTTTTTTCATGGCCCACTGAGGGTGAGATGTTGATTGTTTATATTTTAGATAGTTTTGCTTTAAAATTTTTAATTTAATTCTCAGTGGCACAGCAGCCCATAAGGGACAAGGCCTACTGTGCCCAATTCAGTATACGTGACCTTGGGCCCTGAGTTGCATGAGCAGATGTTCCAGTCAAGTGGTCAGTCCGACGTGAAACCTCCAGTGTTAAGTTCCCAAGCAAGCTTGGTACTCATTTATTGACCTACTGAAGGGATGAAAGGCTGAGTCAACCTCACCAGCCCAGGGTTTGAACCTCGGACCTGTGGTGTGGAAGTGTGATGTACTAACCACTCAGCCACTAGGCTTCAATTTCAATTTGTGCTTAAATATGCATTCAAAATAAAATATAATTACACCAAAAAATGAATATAAAGTGATTTCCATGAAAAGTCAAAAATCAAGAGAAATACACCACTGAAAAAAAAATGGAAATAGTTTAGTGTTCCTTGGGCATCTTGGTATCATTTGATCCACACAATGGTACAGTACTGGTCTGTGGCCCAGGGATCACTGCTTTAATAGATACATTTTGCATTATTCTTTTGCACATTGGAACTTTAAGATAACTCAAATATTTTGTCTGATCACTAGAATTTTGCTTTAAAACAATTAAAAAAATTTGGATAATCTGGATTTTTCTTGCAATTTCAAACCATTATTGTAAAATAGTTCAGAGGATTTTTCCAGCTGACTTGCATTATTATTTTAATGGTATTTTCTAAAGATAAGGAAGATTAGGGATGTTGGACTGTCATTTTTCCTTTGTGGGATTTCCATTGTTGAGGCAAGGTCATCTTCAATGGCCTCGGTGGAGGTTGTTAAGGCGCATAATAAAAATAGTTCACGCCCAATTGAAAAATACAAATACACATATTTTGCAAAATAAAGCTTGCATGTTAAATATTTGAATATCTTTCTAAAATTTACTTTTTCTCTTTAGGAAAAAAAATATATAAGAATAATACAGGCAATATTTTCCATTAGATCCAGAATTACAATTCATTTATTCAATCAGAAAAATACTGCAACTTTTTATAATTTTAAATATTTTATTTCATCAAACAAAAAACCAAATATAAAAATTTTAAATGAAGAAATTTAAAATTACAACATAATAATACATTTCTAATACATGTAAAAATAAATATATCATTTTCTAAAACAGTGTTTCCTTTTGATCTATAAAATATCTTGTAAAAAAATACAAATTCCACAGTACATCTGCAACAGCATGATGCAAAGAATAACCATAGTGTACATTATGAGATAAAAAGAACTCACAAACTGACCATGAGATGAAACAATTTAATGAATGAAAATAAAAAAAAAACGTAAAAATTTGGTTTTTTAAAAAAGATTTTTTATTAAAGATTTTAACAGATTTGTTCCTTGAAAACCACAGGCTTAAAAAGAAAAGCTGGTTTCCATTGTGAGCTTGGTTTCCATAACAATAAATATAAATTTTCATAAAATTTATGGTTATATCATCATTTTTATTTCATTAATAGAAATAAGGACCACCCTGATTTAAAATAAATTCTAATTTTAAGGAAAAACAACCAGCCAAGTACTAAATAATATATTATATATACTGTTTTAATTTAATTATATAATTTACAATAAAACATTGTTTAAAATATAGGTACCGATTAACTTATATCACCTTATCAGATAACAAAAATTAAAATTATTATAACAAAATAAAGAAGGGATCACAAGAATGGGCTAAACTCATGAGTCACATGACACATGTAATCAGATGCTTTCCATCAAATTAAAAACTAATATTAGACTTGTACTTGTTGTTCTATTTGTAAAATTTAGACACGATATCAAACTTGATAGTTAGATAGAAATGTTGAAACATTAAGATTATTTTAAAAATTATTGATGATTTTAAAAAATATATATTACTTTTGAATCAAGTATGCTTTGTTTACTTATGTACATTATTATTGATAAATATTACATGAAAATTTCAGTAAAATAGCAAAAATTGGTAACAATTGAAGCACATAAGCTGATTACCTAGAAACACATGATTGCATTTATCCTGTGACTTAGATGTCACATAAATTTAGCCCACTGCCAGAAATTTCTATTTATTTTTTTACCTTCACTGAGAGCCATTTCATATGGTAACATCAGTTCAGATGTTGTTATTGTTAGATCAGCACCTAAACAGAAGGAAAGAAAAACACTAATTTATGTAAATATCTGAAATGGAACAGCAAAAATAAGGAATGTATAAAACATGATTTTTAGTTCTCACTTTAAGATATTTTCCACATTTGCGTTATTATTTATTAATATAAAAAATTTTTTAAAGCATTTTCTTTGAACTTAACTGCTGTTTTTCTAAAGAAAGAAAATTTAAATAAGAAATAATATTCTTTTGTAGTTGATAATTTTAAAATCCATATCCATTTGCAACATTTTAACCATAATTATATTAAACAATTGAAACATATAATGTTAATGTAAAGTAATTAATTTAATGTATAATGTTAAACATTTAGAATTCAGTAGCAATTAAATATTTCTATAATAAGAGGTATTTATACATTTTGGGAATAATTTTGATAAAGGATTTAAAAAAAGTAGTAAATATTTTTTGCAATAGAAAAAAACCCTGATCAGTTTAGAATATGAAATTAAAATTATCATTAGAAACTTTTAAATTTATTTTTCTTTCAAAATGGCAGAAAATATGCCAACTGATTGTGAATCAAAGAATGTTTTTGCACTTTGAAGCAGAAATATTGTCATTCTGTATTACAAAAAAAAAAAAAAAATGTCATAAAATGTGCAGTATAAACATCACTAACCACAAAATAAGTACTTTCATTAATTGAAAATAAAAAGAGTTTGGTTATCAGTTTTAAATGAAAAAAAAAAAGAATCAATAATTGAAAAGGATAAATTTAGTTAAAATGTTTCTAAAATGAAGTCAAAGAAAATCTGCTGACACAGAAGCAAATTGGTAACATTTGTGGGTAGCCTAGTGGTTAGAGCATTGGACTTCAGACTGGAAGGCCTGGGCCCGATGCCACCAAATACCCTCCGAGTACACACAGAATACATGCTCGTTAAATCAGGGGGTTCAAAAGTCTTGTGGGCAGTCGCAGCAGAAACCATGGGTGAAGGAAAATATTTACCTCCTCTCCAGCTCATGCCTAAATTGTGTAGGTGGAGATAGGTAGTTCAACCTGTATAGAAGTATAGTGTATCATATAGAAGTCCAGCCTATCTCAAGCTCTGGCAACTTTCCTTCCTTCCCTTTGGGAAGGACACACCACCACCAACAACAAGTGTTACAGCATAAAAGCACAATGATCCTGGTCATTTGCCAAGACATGCATATGTGTGGCTTAATGCAAGACATTTTATAAAATCCTGTATGAAAACCAGAAAATGGAAATGTGTAGTTACCCTTAATGCACTATGGATTTTACTTAAATGATTTCAACAAAAAAAAAAAGTTCTATTTACTATTGAAAAAATTTCAAACCTGGTTCTAAAGAAAGCAAATAAAGTTTCAGTAAAACCTTTGACTGTTACAAGTTTATCCTAATGATTTTTAAAGGGAGAAGCTACATCAAAATAAAAGATACAAGTGAAACTTAATGGGAAAAAACCGAAATATACCTTTTGAAAAAATATAAGCTGACAGAAGTACCAAATATCTAAACATTTTTAAAATATACAATGCATTCAATACTTCTGTCCTTGAAAAGTTCCTTAATATTTCACCTCTAAGGTTGTTATGCTTTTTATCTGCGGAAAAGAGCTTTTTATAAGTACCTTGATGATGGTACCTGAATGGTAGTGATAGAGAAACTGTAAGGATTGGAAATTTGACGAAATGTCCCATCTATCACAGTAGTTCCCAAAGTGGTCCCTACGGACTCCCGGGAATCCTCGATTTTACTCAGGGGATCCATGGGAAATTAAGATTGATTTGGGGGTCCTGAACAACGTCAGGGGTCCGCACAAGGTTTAATATAAAATTTTTAAAAAATTGATCCATTTTACTTTTATGGAAATTTAAATAACAATAATTCACTTTGATATTCCCAACTGGATGTTAAACTCTTTTGCACCTGGACTAAATCAGATCCCAAACACAGATGAATCCATACTAATAAGGAGCATCTTATTGAAATATCCACAAAGGAAGGACTTAAACCACAATTTGAACAAGAATACCACAAAGTCTGGTAACAAAAAACAGATTCCAACTTTATATTCTGCACTATGGGTTATTGTACAGAAGTTGTTGACTTTGGTAGAACGTGGATTCGGTGTCGTAAAACCTCATCATAAAGGGAAAAAAAGGACCGCTTGTGGGGATTTGTTGCTACTCACAAACATTATGACTGACATAAATACACTCATAACATTTTATCATGTTCATCCAAGGCATTAGTTCTTTATTTTATTTTAAACAAAAATCACAATTTCAGTAAAAAATTCTTGAACAAAATTCTTTTGAAATTTTTTTTTAATTTTTATACTATGCATTTATGTAGCTTTTTCACTTGGGAAAATTTTGACTTCACAAAGGGGTCTGTGGGCAAGTTTTGACTATAAAAAGGCTCCATAGATTAAAAAGGTTTGGGAATCACTGATCTATCATGTAAAGCAAAAAGACTTAAAAACCATAAATAATGCTTAAATGTTTGATCATTAGATCAAACATGCAAAACATTTGTCTTTACATTTCAAACATTAATAGAAACAGGTCAAAAATCATTCTCAAAATTTTAAACCCATTCCACATACGGAAGTGATTAATAATCAATTTTTATGTGTTAATAAAAATATTTTTTTACATAAAATTTGTGTTAAAAATAAAACTAGTACTGATATTACAAAATAATACATTCAAAAGCTAAAGAATGCAGCCATATATTTTTTAATGGGAAAAAATTGTTTCAATAATGAAAGTTCAAATTAAAAATAAGTTACTAGTTAAATTGTTTCAAATTAGCTGAATGATAGATTTTTAAATTGTTATTTCAGTATAAGAGAAGGAGATAAAAGACTGACAGACAAATTCATACTATTTTAAAATGTAAAACTATCTGAAAAACATCTGCTAAAAAACAATAAAAGTTCATTAACTTTTTTTATAACGTAAACACCTAATATACACAAATAACATTACATCATTTCAGAACTAAAAAAAATATAAAGTAATGCTAACCATTATGCAAAAGGTATTGTACAAGTAATACATTTCCTTTCATACTCGCAAGGTGCAAAGCTGTAAAGCCATTATTATTTTGACAGTTAATGTCACATCCTACAAATAAAAAAGGAGGAAACAATTAAATTTATAGATATCACAAAGAGATTTTTTTAACATTGTTCTAATTTCTTAAAATGTAATTAAGAATTTCAAACAGAGCTCAGGTGCCTCCCTCTGGGGAGGAAACTGGGCATCAAAATTAGTTGCGGCAATTGGTATCGCCTATATGGTGTCATGCTAAAAAGCGATACCAGCTTTTGGGGAATGTACTAGGTCTGAAAAGGTTAAAATACCAATGCGTAGCCCCAATAGGAAAAAAAAAGAATTTCAAACACATTTCACAGTTTTTATTCTTAATTACCTGGAGCATGGATATATATATATATATAGTGAAATCTATACATTCTTATAATAGAAAGTAGAAGCTAACTTTTTCATTGGGCTTCACTCAATAAAATTTGGATGTATTTTTGGTACATAAAATTTATAAGAAAACAAATTTGTTTGAAAATATATATACACATCAACATGAAGTAATATATAAATTGTTTTACTACTTCCCTCTTATACATATAGTAAATATAAATGAAATTTATATTTTTCACTGCTTTTGGAAGAATTTGTATTCCTAATATTAAATTATAATAATAATGATTACAATATGTACTCATAATTATGTGTGTATGCATAAACATGTAATGGTTGTATTAAAATTTTAATAAAAATTAAAAATCATGTAAAAACCGATGTAATAATTTCTAATTTTTCACAATAGAAAGTATAGAACTAGGGTAACTTCTTTTACCTTTTTCTTTCCAGTAATGTTACTGTGGTTCTTACCATCATTTAATTTGAACTTTTTAGTTAAATAAAAAATTTTCATGCAAAGCCAAAAAGCCTGTATTGATTAAATGTAATTAAAATACCAAGTTCAATTAATAATTCATTCTAATTATTAAGGCCAATTTATTTTTCTTGTTAAAATTTAATTACACATTTCATTAATTCACTTTTTAGATAAAGAAAATTTTATTTGTAAAAATTAAAGATAACTTTAAATAATTTAATAATATTTCTAAATAAAAAAAATCCAAATTTTTAAAACTTAAACAAAAATTTAATAATTCTTTGTAAATTGTAGATTGATACAATTTATATTTTAAAAAAGAATCTAATTATCATTTTAAAGGTTCTTTCCATCTTTGAAGCAAGCATTATCTTGGTAAAAACTTTATCTACCAATGGTATTTATACGTAAGACTCACTTTAAAAAATTACATAGAATAACTATTTTTACAAATACTCTGACGATACTAAGCAGGAATATTCTTTTAAATTTTTTGTCTTCCAAGATATATGGCAGTATGGGTTCTATGATGAGTATTTTAGCAGGGAAGGTGAATAGTTTTATAGCAGAGATTGCATTTTCAGCAGATCGCGAAGATGTTAATGCCAAAAGGTGTCTTATTATTTTTTTTTGTTAATTAAGACCTTAGAAAACGATTTGACTATTTATTTTTAGTGAACAGTGTATATAATTAATTTTACAGTTGAATATCTTTAGTTAATTAATTAGCTCTAACAGATTAAATTTCCCAAAGTTTAGCATTTTTTTTATGTATATCCCTTAATTTTCAATGTAGTGATTAAAAAAAATATTGCATGAAAAGAACTGCAGTAAAACATAATGTGGTCGATAAAGGGTTAAAGCATGTTTGTCATTTAGATAAAATCACTGTATTAAACAAAGATGTGAGTTCATGGAACCTTTTAACCCTTTATCGACCGCATTATGATTTACTGTAGTTTTTTTCATGCAATATTTCTTTTCCAATCACTACATTGAAAACTAAGGGATATACATAAACAAAATACTCAACTTTGGGAAATTTAATATGTTAGAGCTAATTAATAAATTGAAGATATTCAACTGTAAAATTAATTACACACACTGTCCACTTAAAATAAATAGTTGAATCGTTTTCTAAGGTCTTCATTAACATACAAACAAAAATATGACACTTACTTGTGATGTTAACTAATTTTTCGGAACAAAAATGAGAATCTTTGCAATCTGCTGAAAACGCCGTCAGTTGAAAACACAATTTCTGCTATAAAACTATTGGCCTTCCCTCCAAAAAACTCATCATAGAACCTGTGCTGCCATATATCTTGGAAGAGTGGATTTCAACGAATATTCCTGCTAAGTAACATCAGATTATTCGTAAAAATGGTTATTCTATGTAATTTTAAAGTGAGTGGTACTTATAAGTACCATCGGTAGATAAAGGGTTAAAGGCAATATATGTACATCATTTATTTTCAACCTCTGCAAAAAACATTTTTTTTTACCAGCAGCTAATAAAACATCCAAATTTTGAAAATTGGAAGTCCTTGAATCTAATCCATACACAGCAAGGTAAAGGCCAGAATCCCCACAAGTTGATACACTATTTACATCAGCACCTAGGGAAGATAAAATAATAAATTTTCAGTTTTGCCTATTTTTATTTGCATATATAAATTTTGAATGCTGCACAGATATAAAATTAATGTAACAAAAACATCTTTTATACATTACCTTTTCTGATCATGAAAGCTATTAAACTTGCATTGACACTTAAGCAAGCGCACTGTAACAAACACATGAAAAATAAGTAATTATGAATGATTTCGATAATTAATTTTGGAATAATTTATTCTTAAAATACTTACAGCCTTCATCCTATATATAGTTAATATATATATATTAAAGTAATATGCATACATAAAAAAAATTGTATCTATACGTGAAAATTCACTAGTTATCTTAAAATTGATTAATAAAAAGCAATCTTGATAATGCTTTTAAAATATGAATTTGTTTTATATATATTACAGAGAACTTAAAATTTGAAAGCATTCTTTCAGCGAAAGAATGATCCAGTAATAATAACAAAATAAATTTGAAATCAAAATTTAACAAAATACAATAAATAATCAATATTAAATGCTTTTTAAGAATATTATTCATTTATTTAAACTTAGGAAAAATTTATTCATATTCAAGAAAGGTTACATTAAAAAAAATTCTTACTAAAAATGCTGAAAGTTGTACATCTGAATTAGTATAATTTACATCATAATCTTTTTTTTCAATCAATGTCTTGCATAGATCTTCATTTTCCTTTTTGTAGGCAGTCTAAACATAAAAGAAGTATACATTCATTGAACTTACACAATTTTTTAAAATTTATCCTTCACATGAAAATTTCCAAACCTGGTTAAATTCATCTTATTGATTTGAGTATTTTTACTGAACAAAGTTTATATAAAATAATTTGAAATAAGCACAAGTGGCATTTAAATATTTATTAACCACTTAAAACTGCCAAGGAAAAGTTACAAAATTCACTCCCCCCCCAAACAGTGCAACCGTTTTTCCCACAAGTGTGCGTTGTTACATGGTTTATTGAGGGAAAAGACGTGTTTTTCCACCTAAAGATTGTTTAATTTCACTTTAAAAAAGTAAAGAGAAAAAAAAGATAAAATAATAAAATGAAAATAAAAAATTTAATCTCTAGAGTTGCAATGCAATAAAAAATAAATTATAACTTATCTGTTCTGTGATTTGTCCTGAAACATGCATGAACACGTAAACCAGTATCACATTCAGTGCATTCGTATAAAAAATTAAAAAGCTCCTTTTTCACATGGTAAATGAAAATGACTGCAAATGACGAATAGAAAAGAGCACACTCAAACGAAAAAACAAGAAAAACTGCTTATCTATGACTTTTATCGTTCCTGGAATATACCCCCTTTCAAATTCCTTCCCCACTTCTCCAAAATAAGTAAATTCTTTAGAAGCACTGTCAATGTCATGTTATTATATTCCAAAGCCATGGGAATAGTTTTAAACAGAGCAGCACAATACAAAACGTCCTCCTTTGGAAGGACAAGTATACACGTCCGGGACACTAAAGGCACAAGCTCAGCAGGATGTGTATACACGCCCGCTGCACTTAAGGGGTTAAGAAAAAGCTTCCCTCTCCAATTTAGAATTTTAAAAAATACTAATTAGTTTTGAAATGTAATTTAATAAATAAAAATAGTACACTTCATAGAAAATTTTAACATCCATAATCTTTTTTGATGTATTCTGTTATAACCATACCACACATTTTACAACTACAAATTGGTACATTTTGGCTTGTTTCCTTTTATATTAAATTTTTATATAACTAAATGCCCATGCTAACTGACATTGCAATACTCTGAAAAAAAAGATGAAAAAAGGTATCACACAGTATGATATAAGGGAAAAATGCTTCCTCTTTTAAAAGTAAATTCCTTCATATTTCATTTCAAATTTTCAATGTTTGTTTTAGAAAATTATCCCAATGTATTTAAAAAATTTTAAAGTTAGTGAAAAATGTTAAAAGTATTTAATAAATAACAATAGAATTTGTTATTTTAAAATGTAAGATTGATATAATCTAACAGAAAAAAATCATCCATTACAATTAGAAATGTTTCTTTTCTTTGAGTATAATGACATCCCTCTCCCCTCTGAAATATTCGTAACAGATGAAAACAGATCGGTTTATCAAAGAGACAATTTATATAAATGATTAACTATTTGAGGATGTGATTCTGGGTTAATAACAATGAAACTTTGACACTTATATCTAAAAAATTAAATATTTTAAATGAGTTAAAAGTTGTATTCACACTAAATAGTTTTCCATAAATCATTTTAAAAAGCTTTTATTTACTCTATCTTATTTAAAAGATGTTTATTTAACTTGAATTTTACTAAAATTTTGGAGTAGTGTAAAGGAGAAAATATAAAAGTGATTTTTTTAATAGAAGCAAATAGTATAGTAAAACTGGGTGTCACACACAAATAAAATTAGTCTGTTCAAAATATGATATTAATACTGAAATTTTTAATTGTCAAAATGTTTGCAGTTTTTTATTGCCTATCACATAATCTATCTTAGATGAAGACAATTTTACAATATTATAAGGCTTTAATAATCATTACAACTGAATCTATTGTCTATTTTATAATGAAAAAGAGGGATTAAATTAGATTAATTAATTTCAGAATGCCTGAATTCTGTGATTAAACTTTTCTCATAGTCTTAATATGACTTAAAATTAGGAATAGGTTTGTAAATGAATTTTTTTAACTCATTAAAAATTGACAATTTCTATTTTTATCTACTATTTTTAAAGAACAATAAATTTTTTTATTATATTTATGTTATTTTATAGGTATCCTTTTACTATTTTTTTAACATTTGAAATGAGCTCACAAAAACTTAAAAAATTATTAATATAGCTTGAACTAAGTTTTTTTTTCTTTTTCAAAAACAAAAAATTGAGACAGTGTGTGCATGATCTGTATTTTTACATTCCTAAATTAGATATTAGCATGCAGAAAAAATAATTTAAAACAATTCAGAACACACCTTAGCTAAATAGTAAATAACAGGGGCTGGTGGTGTTAGAGTTCTTATTCTTCTACCTGAAAGAGTATATTAATATAACAAAATAATAATTAATTATGCTTTAAAAATAGAAATATCTAACACATAAAAATGCTGAATGAAGAATGCTTGAAAGGAAGGATACTAATTTATACATTCAAAAATTATTACCTTTCCATGAATAAATAATTATGACAATGATGACAGAAAAAAAAATTAAAAGCATAAGAGCATCATAATTCAACTTATAAACATTAATTGTAGTTGTGTGATTTCCCTCTGCAACTTCTCGTGAAATAACATCCACATCTAGAGGAAAATAATTCAAATATCAAATTACAATAAAAAAAGGTAACATCAGAATATAGTTTGTAATATATTTACTGTTTCTGATATAGATGTGTTCCTTTATAAATACTTTTTATATGCAATTCAATCTAATTCAAAAAAATATTTAATAAAGTAATCTGAAAAAATTTTGTGTTGATTACATTGACATATTTAATATTTTGTTAGAAAAATGTTTCTTGAATTTATTTCTAAACATAAAAAAAAAATATAAAGCTTTCTTAAAAGGTAACAAGAAAGATACATAGTTATTTAAGTATTTCCAAGGAAAAACTTTTAAAAATTGACTTTGATATATAATGAAATATTAATAAATATGAATCTTGTTATATTTTTAAAAAAAAACATGCAATCTTATAAAATGATACAGAGATATTCTGGTTCTTAAAATTTACAGGGTCAGAAAGCCAAAGGAGTAGAAATCTAGCCAAATTCTATTCTGACATTGAGTTTGTATGCAACTTGTCAGCAATGTTTGTGTTGACAAATCCCTAAGAAAAGCAGCCACCAACCCATGGTCTCTTTAACTGATAAATACCAATATGACATACAAAGTATGAATCAATAAGATTTTGACATATATCTAAGATAATATATTAAATTTTCAAAAGCAAACCAAATTAAGTAATGTACAAACAAAAATGAATTTGGAGAGCCTCAAATTATTTTTTAACAAAAATGATGATACTTATAGCCATAGGGATTTTACTTTTTATAAACATCACCCTTTTAAGTAATGCAATGATTATTGAAGATACCTTTTAATTTTTAGATTTGCTTAAATGATGAGAGCAACGTCCAAACTGCTACCCTACTATCCAAACTTTCACAACATACCAATGTGAGGAGTTTGAGCCATGTTAAATTTAACATGCAATAGTTCCTCTACACCAGCGATACTCAACTTGCGGCCCGCCAAACCTTACTGAGTGGCCCAGTCATGCTCCGTTTCACTAACAAATTCAATTATTTAAAAACAATGTATTAAAACTTTAGCAAGAAATTCTATCAATCAAGCAATCCCATATATCGATTTGCTATTGCTCTGGCATTGTGGGATAAGTTTTTTTATTGTAATTATAACAGTTAGTGTTAACAAATAAAAGCAGCATAGCAACTATTTTATGAGAGAAACTAATTTTTATAATTAACCCTAATACCTTCCAAGCTAAAAATATCTAAAGAATATTTGTTATTTCAAGACAACTGGGAACTTATGACTGTTTTCGTAGAAAAAACAAACATGATTAATAACTTGTTTAATTTGTCATGAAAATGCTAAATTTAAAAAATAAAATTTTGCTCGTCACTAAGCACAAATCTTTCAATGCCTCCTTTTTTTCAGCAACAAAATATTTGGGGGTGGGGTACTTGGGATCATTGATGAAAGGAAATCAAAATTACCCTATAACAGGGTAAAAAAAACGCATTAAACCCTTTTTTCTGCGAGTTGAGCTTGATGGAGTTTAATATAGCTTTAAAATGAAATTTTTTTAAAAAAAAACTTATAATATTTTGATCAATTTCTGCATTTTAAATCTCTTTGTTCTTATAGCATCCACCTCCTCCCCCATTAATCCTCATGTTGCTGCCTGCGAGAAATAGTTGTCATATGTATGCGGCCCACATGAAGTAGTTATCATATGTATGTGGCCCAGCTAAAAAAAAGGTTGAGTACCGCTGCTCTACACAGTAGGTCATCAGTGGCTCTAGGATTCAAAGTCATGGCGTCAAAGATTGAAATATACAGAAAACATGCCAAATTGAAGCTTAGACTAGTTACTGATATTTTAAATAGAGGTGCCACTAGTTTGAATTTAGATTCTTTTTCTTGTTATATCCTTAATTAGATGTTTTAGCCATTTAGCCACAATGTTATGAAACTTGTAAATGAACAAAGATGGCTTAATAAGTTTTTTTTCAACAGAAGGAAACCAAGCAGAGACTTTTTAATCAAACAATAACTCCATGCAGATGAAAGATGACAAAAAGTGTTCTTGGAGGTGTAACATCATTCTATTTCAAGGAATGAATAGGTTTGGGGAATCGAAGACACTGTTTCCAGAAACATTATGATTTATTTATTGTTGGCTCAGTGAACTTCTGTGTTATGGTGTCAATGCCAAATAGATTTTAGTCCAGAAATGTTGACTGATAATATTGGGACTATTCATATCGGTGATAACTCAGAAAATTAGTCACCAACCAATAAGTATAAAAAAAAAAAAAATTGGTACCTGCGTATTATCCCAACCTATAGGTGACATAAAATGAAACAAATCACATGGTTGCCAATTCAGAGCATATGAAATTGGAGTTGCCAATTTGGGGAGTTATTTTGAATGTTGGCATTGTTACGATAATATGCAAGTACCGAAAAATTTTATGCAACTGTTTTTATATGAGTTTAATTTGTGTATGAACATTTTATCCAGCTATGAAAATATTATATACTTTGGGACACTTCAATTCGGTATGTAAAATTAAATATATAATAACTTGAAACTAAGTAAGTATGAAAATATAATTAGAAGAAAGAAAATATTAACACAAATTTTTTACTAAAACAGCAAAATAAATTAAAATTTTACTTGTGAATTTTTTTCTAAAAATAAATTCTATTCAATTTAAATAATGATTCATTTGTTTATTTTTTCAAAATAATGCATTAATAGCATACAAGTAAAATTGGTACTTGCATATTATACTGTCAATCAATTTCATCAAATCAAAAAACATTGCCAAATGCCACGGCACACTGCCTATAGTAGAAAGCATGTTCAAACACGCATTTTATGAATTGGTGATGTCTTTATGTTTGGTGCAATAGGTTGACGGTATGATATGCAAGAACCATAAAACTATATTAATGTGATACATTTTCACATTGATTAGCAACTGCTTTTCAGAGTTATTGCTGACATGAACATTGGCAATATTATCAATTTACAGTTGTAATTAAGCTAAATCCATTTGCCATTGACATAATGATACAGAAGAAAATTCATTGGCCAATAACAAATAAAGTACACGGTTTCTGTAAATTTCTGGTTTCTGCCTCAATCTTAGATTAAGAGACCTAATTAAATTACATAAAGGCCAATAATTAATGACAACAAGCTGCCAGTGGTACTTCTTGTTTACATCAATCCCCATAGCAACACCATTTGGTCAAGAAGGCTGTCACAGGAAAGTTTCCTTCCATTGAAAAAAATAAAGGGAGACTTAGTGCACTTTTTCCATTCACCTGCAACATCTAGATTTTCATCATTCTAGTAAAATGGTAGAAAAATCTAGCTAATACTATAACAGAAAGAAAACAGCAATAAAATTGATGATATTTGGAAGTAGTGTTGTCTATTTGTAATATCAGCAATAGAGGTATATGCCTTAATATTTAAAAACAACTATTTATTCTGCTATTTATCAACTAGCCAATACCCACCCACTTCGCTGGGTATTTCATGATGTTGTATAAGTATATACCGTTTATGTATACATAAATTATTGATATCCAAATCCTAGCATTAAGAATTCAATTGTACTGAAAAATATGCTTATACCTGTAACTCTCTCTTCTTGATATAAATAGGAGAGAACTTCTAATATTTTCTAATAATCTCTAAAATTGAAGTAGAATAACTTTTTACACTCTCGTAACTCAATAACCAAGTGGATTTCCTCAAAACCAATTTTTAGTGGATCTCTACTCTGTAAAATAAACATACGTGACAAATTTCAAGTCTTAATCTAGTAAAAAAAAGGTATTTTACTATAAATGCTTCCCATAACCAAGTTGAGAGTCAGTTTTCAAACGAATCCTTCTTAATGAATTTCAGTTCAAAAAAAGAGAAACATGAAAACCACATTTCATTATTATAGTCCTAGTAGTTCAAAAAGGGGAAATTTTTTTTTTCTCAATTTGCCCCAGTAACACCTGTTCCTTCAAGGAGTCAATTTCCATAAAATCCCTTTTTATTCAATATCTATTCAACATAAGAAACATGCTTAACAAATTTCAAATATGTGGGCCAACAATTCAAAAACCGGAATTTTTCTCTAGAACTTCTCTTCACCTCTCGAAACCCTCCTTGGGACTCGATTTTCGCAAAGCTCTTTGTTAGAAGAAATCTATCCCATAAAAGGAACATGCTTACCAATTTTCAAGCAGATAGGACTAATATTTTAAAAATGGAAATATGTATCTATTACACACCTTAATCCCCCAAAATGTCCCTTGGGGGAGGGTGATTTTCATGAAACCTATTTTGTAGCGCTTCTCTACTCTATTAAAGGAATCTACTAACCAAATTTCAAGGCCATACGTCTAATAGTTTGAAAGTGGAAATAATTACATATATATATAACGCCCCTTAATTCTCCACAATGACAGTTGGGGTTAAATTTCGTAAAACCCATTTTGTAGCAGATCTCTAGTCCATGAAAGGAATCTGTTTGCCAATATTCAAGACTGTACATGTAATGGATTAAAAGTGGAAATAATTACTATACCAACCCTTAAGCCCTCGCAACCCCACTTAGGGAGCGATTTTCACAAAACCCATCTTATAACGGATCTCTACTTCATGAATGGAACCCTCTTGCTCAATTTCAAGATTTTACCTCTAACAGTTTAAAAAAGGAGATACTCACCTATAACGCCCCTTAATTCTCCATATCGCCACTTGGGGATCAATTTTCACAAAACCCATTTTGTAGCTTATCAAACTTCAAAACTGTACGCCAAATAATTTTAAAATGGAACTGATTATCTATAACACCCCTTAAGCCCCACACCACTTAGAGGTTTATTTTTGTAAAAGCTAATTTGTAGCGGACCTCTACTCCAGGAAATGAATAAAGACTATAAGTCTCACATAGTTTAAAAATGGAAATAATTATCTATAATGTCACTTAAGTCCCTGCAATGCCACTTGGGATTCAATTTTCATAAAACTCATTTTCTAGCAGATCTCTACTCTATGAAAAGAATCCGCTTACCAAATTTCAATACTGTACATCTAATAGTTTAAAAATGGAAATAATTATGTAAAATGCCTTTTAGGCCCCAGCAATGCCACATGGGATTCTATTTTCTCAAAAACCCATTTTGTAATGGATCTTTACACCATAAAAGGTATCTGTGTACCAAATTTCAAGACTTATTCTAATAGCTTAAAAATGGAAATAATTATACATAACACCCCTTAGGCCCCTGCAGCGCCACTTGGGATTCGATTTTCACAAAACCCATTTTGTAGCGGATCTCTACTCTATGAAAGGAATCTGAGTACTGTATTTGAAGACTATACATCTAAATAGTTTAATAATGAAACTAATTATCTATAACACCCCTTGGGGTTCGTTCTTTGTGGATGTCAACTCCATGAAAGAAACCTAACTATTAAATTTCAAGTCTGTAGGTTTAATAGTTCCGGAGATATTGTGATTAGTCAGTAAGTGAGTCACTTTTCTCCTTTATATATATGGATAAAAACCTGAATTTGGCATGTTTTCTATGTGTTGCATGTTTGGTCACATGGTCTCTAATCTATAAGAACAATTCATTTTATTTTACATTTTATTTCAATCTTTTAGACACAAGAGAGAAAAAAAGATCGGAATTTTATATTTAACATAAAAATTCTTACGAGATGACTGAGTAATTTCTGAGATATCTAAATACTTCACATAGTTTCCACTGAATTCATCATAAAGAATTTGTGGAATGCATCTCTTTTGAGCCGACATATTAACGTTTAGTATAAATGGTTCTAAAAATTAGAAACAAAATAATCAATCACATATATATGCAAGTTAAATTTTAAAACAGATATTCTTAACACAAGACATTACATGCAAGCAAAAGGAGAAACAGAAAAAAATATCATTAACAACTCAAGCAAAATGACACAAGACATCATATTTTCCAAAGGAAAAATTTCTCCAAAAGTTTTGAAGTAGATTTAAAAAATCAGTAAATTTTTCAAAATTCTATTGCTATATTAAATGCAATGGCTCTCAAAAGTATTCATACACTTGTAATTTTCTACAAACTTTAATGTTTTTGACTAATAAATTTAATACAATGATATTGCTATTTATTTTATAAAATCTGAATGGAATAACATAAGCAATGTTAAAACATAGTTAACTATTAATTAAAATAATTAATGATCAAAACACTACTAAAAAATTATGTCACAAGTCTTTGTACACTTAAAAAGATTCTCAGCATAGCTTTAACTATAGAATTTTTTTCTTTACTCAGTATTTCATAGGATACCTTTTATTGTCCATAATTTTAACAACTTGGTAAAGATTTCATTAGTTTTTTGTAATATCTGCATCAATGTTCCTCCATTCTTCTGTGATTATTGTTTTTAGGTTCCATTGTTTTATATATGTTGTATCTTCTTACTCTAACTTCAAATATCACCAAATATGTCTTACTGGGCTTAAATCAGGAGATTGAGGAGGTGTTTTCAGAAGTTGGGAGACAGTTATGAAGACCGCTGCCCTCAAAGCACACCACTGATGTCTCAATAACGGACCCCAAATTCTGAAACACCTCGTCAATCCCCTGATTTAAGCCCAGTAGAATATATTTGATGGGAATTTGAAGTTAGAGTAAGACATGACAAATAAAAATAAAATATGCACTAAAAGCAATCACAGAAGAATGGAGAAATATTGATGCAGATAATACAAAAAACTGATGAAATCTATATCAAGACATTTTACAGTTGTAGTGGACACCAAAAAAATCCTAATAAACACTAAATTCAAGAAGAAGGCTGGCCTGGAAAAACTTCTTGAGGCCAAGGCCCACCCTGGGCTGTCGAGCCACTGAGGAAGGATGGAAGTATTAAATTAAGAGAAATAATAGTTAAAACTATGCTGAGATTATTTTTAAGTGCACAAAAACTTTTGTGGCATAATTTATCAGTAGTTTTTTGACTATTATTTTTTTAAAAAATAACAGTTATACTATGATTTAAAAATTGATTATGTTTTTTAATAACAAGTTACAGATATAAAAAATTACAATTCCGTTATATTAAATTTATTAGTCAAAAACATTAAATTTTGCAGAAAGTTGCAAGTGTACGATCACTTTTGAGAGCCATTGTAGGTAAAAACAGCAATGTTTACCAGTAGATGATGGTACCTTGTTCTTAAATCTGATTTAATATATTTTAGTCATTAGAGAAATATTCTAAATTATAATTGGAAAAATATTGGTTAAAAACTACAATTTAAATTAAAACTAACCATCATAAAATTTATCAGAGAAACTTACCAGGATAACTTACAAATTTACAACCAGTAAAAATCTGTTCTAAGAAAACAGAAAAAGAAAAAAATTGTTTAATCAGAATAAATTTTTAAATTATAATAAATGTTTCCTATTGTGGTTTAATTTGGAGATCCTTTATTTAGAGAGGTTTAATTCCAAATAAAGGAAACCAGTTTCTTTGTCAAACAAAATGCGGCAACTTAAGTCAAAACTAATCCAATGATATTTTTACTTACGATTTCACATAATCAAATCAACTGCATTAAAAGTGATCAGTCATTTTAACATAATTATTATGTTATTTGCTTTTTTCCTTTAAAATTCGCAATTTCATATTTCTTTTTATTAGTATCACGCAAATGAGGATTGAATAAATCAAAAGAGAAAGTTAAAAAAGCAGACGATCTTATATTCGTTCGATTGATTGATGGTTTTACGAGATGAGAAGTACAAAAGCTGTTATATTTATCATCTTCAATAGGATTCCTTTAATTTAGTAATAATCAAAGCATTTTAATCTTTAAAAAAAAATTTCAGATCAGTTGTGTACTATAAATAAAGTAAACGGAGTTGAATGGACGGAACTTAGCTTTTAATGACTTAGAAGTGAGGTTACATGATTGATTGATTGATTGAAAGGTTGAAGGGGAT
>BMAU01019545.1:100000-111311 GCA_019973935.1 Trichonephila clavipes | reverse complement strand
TTTATATACATGTGGCATGCAGCCAAAGCAATCGTCGCGCGCAGGCGCAGCTAACTAAAACACGAACTGAAACTTTTTGAACTAGTAAAAGCGGAACAAAAACTTTGAAGAGAGAAGAGAGAAACGACAGAGGTGCGCGAGCAGGCGTTACCTTCTGCATATCATCGTCAAACTTATCTGTTAGAAAACTACCTTTTTAATTAATTTTTTGTTTAATGTTAAATAAAACCATAAGAAAGACAAAAGTCTTGGACCCCTTGTTGTCTCTCACAAATTATGGGGACTCGGCCGGGATCGATAAAATTTCGATTTTGAACCAAAGTCTGGACAATGAACAAAAAGCTTCCGTGAAGGAGACGCTCCGCCATTTTTTTGGAAACTTCGTTCAACCTGTGTAGAGGTTTAAACTCAGCATGAATACTCCGCTTGTGTAGAGGCCGGGATTGAAAAAATTTCGATTTTGATCAAAGTTTGGACCGTGAACAAAAGCCGTCCGTGGAGGAGACGCGCCGCCATTTTTTTCGAAAACTTCGTTCAACCTGTGTAGAGGTTTGAACTCAGCATGAAAATTCCGCCTGTGTAGAGGCCGGAACTACACTTCACAAACACCTGCGAAGAGGTGTCAATTCGAACAATTTCAACTATATTACCGCGAAAAAGGTGAAATCACAGTGGAATCGAAGCTTTTTTCAATTATTGGATACATCGTACGTGCGAGCAACAAGGGAGCAAAAAAAAAAAGGTAGGATCTTTCCATATTTTTCTAAAAATGTATAAAAAAACGCTCTTAAAGAGGATCTCATAAGAGTTGTTGAGGATCTAGACGGTACTGTGGAGAGTACGGACACCATAGCTAATCTAAAGACTAAAATTGAGAACAGTGGTACATTTGAAAGTGATCCAGATTTCGTTAAAACTTTAATTCAAAACGGTATAGATGAGAGGGTATCGCGAAACGAAAGAGAAGTAACTATAGAAAAACAGAAAATTTAGCTCGCAAAACTACAGTTAGCACAGTTAGAAAAAGAAGTCGAACTTCAAAGGGCTAAAATAAAGCATTAAGTTTAAATCCTGCAGCTAAAGTCGAAGATAAACAGTTCGAAACTAACATAGAAAATATGATAACAAGTATTAAAACTTTATCTCTTCCTGTTCCCACCAGATCTGAAAATTTTAATCTGTTCTTCCAATCATTAGAACGCGCATTTTTAACCAAGAAAATAAATGACGAATATAAATCTGAAATTTTAATAAATCTTCTGGGCGAAAGAGCTCATAACTTCTTACTGTATATAAAAGAAGAGGAATTAAATGACTATGAAAAACTAAAATCTATAGTACTCAGAGAATTCCAATTAACCCCTCGCGAGTGTTCAAACTCATTTAAAAATGCTGTAAAATCATCAGGCGAGACATACATCCAATTTGCTGCAAGATTGATGGCAAACTTCCAATATATTATTGTTCGTTAAGAAAAGTTAATTCCTTTGAATCTCTATGTGATCTTATAATTTCTGATAAATTATTTGAATTTTTAAATAAGGAAACTGCAACTCATATTGGCATTCGAGAAGCAGAAGATTGGTTTAGGCCTATTGATTTAACTAAAGAGTGTGATATTTATATTTCATCTAAAAACGGATCACGTAAGGAAATTCCTATTACTTATGGATATACCCAAGACCCCTTTAAAAATAGATCACAAAACTTTAAACCAAAGATTAAAGAGAACTATCCCTAATATCTTGAAAGAGAAAATAAAAATTGCTTTATATGCGGTGATTCATCTCATTGCGCAAGATACTGTGAGAAGCGTTTTAAACCTAAAGAATCTAACGACCACATCCAGAATAGAATAAACGTGAATACTTTGAAAATCGAGAGCGAAAAACAAAATAGCGATGAATTCGAACAATTTCAATACGTAAACATTTTTGTGGAAAATCAGCCCGTAACAGCCTTGATCGATTCAGGTTGCCAGATCCCAGTTTTAAATTCCTCACTAATTAGAGTGCAAACACCTTCCGAAGAAAGAATAACATTAAGTTCATGTTTTGGCGAACAGCGAATGGTAGAAGTTAAACCGATAAATCTTTCTCTTAATCAACACTCTCCCAGCTTAAGTGTTCGAACGGCAATATCACCGACCTTGACCGAAGAAATTATTATACATCCCAGTGTATATTCTGAAATAAAAAAATAGGCCACGCAAAGAGCGATGTTTTATTGAATGAAAATGAATCCTCTTTTAGGTGCTCATGCTTATGCTTATCCTAATGTTGTTTCTGTTTCAAATTTGATAGAAAACTCTAGTTATGATTTGCCACATGTTAAAAACTTTAATACTAGAAATGATTCGAGTTCTCTAATTAAGGATTTTAAATGTAATAAAATTAAGAGTACTAAGTTAAAATTGAGTATTATAAGAGAAAAATTTTCTGATATAGTATTGTGTAAGAAAGTAAATGGTGCCATGAAACGAGTTCCGTGAACTTCAACGCCCCTTCACCTATGGATAGTAAATATCGACGGTTTGTGTTGCTCCGGAAAATCTTTGAGCCCTGGCAGTGGAACGGAGGAAAAGAGAAATCGTTTTGAACAGACGTCCAGAACTCTAGAGAGGAAAATATCGATGCGTTCAACCAAAGATCAACTTGTTAAAAAAAAAAGATGTTCTTATGCCTGTGAAACACAATGTTTTCCTGTGGAACCTTCCGGATGTCGAAGAGGTGCCTTCACATGATGGAGAAACTGTCTAGTTCAGAAGAATTATGATATGTTTAATCTTTGTATATTTGTCGTATAGTCCTTGTCTGTTCCGTTTTTTTTTTTTGTATGTTTCAGATTCTCCTCTAGTATCCATGGAAAGGAAAAAAGGCAGACGTACCGCTGTGGACAGCGTACAGTCAGAATGGCCGTTGTGGCATGCAGCCAAAAGCAATCTTCGCGCGCAGGCGCAGCTAACTAAAACACGAACTGAAACTTTTGAACTAGTAAAAGTGGAACAAAAACTTTGAAGAGAGAAGAGAGAACGACAGAGGTGCGCGAGCAGGCGTTACCTTCTGCATATCATCGTCAAACTTATCTGATAGAAAAACTACCTTTTTAATTAATTTTTGTTTAATGTTAAATAAACCATAAGAAAGACAAAGTCTTGGACCCCTTGTTGTCTCCCACATACATTTAAATATATATATATAAATATTTATATACATTTATATATATATATATATTTATATATATTTATATCTATCTATCTATATATATGTATATATATATATGTATATATACAGTCGATTCTCGATAATACGAACCTCTTGCTAATTCGAAGTATATGCTCAGCCCCTAGAAATACTCTTTGATATTTCGAACTAAAACCATGCGTTTTGGTACTCTCTATATTTCGAAGTAAACCAGACTACAACACGCGATAATTGAAGTTATTCTATAAAACTCTCGATATAATTCAAACCTTCAATTTTATGAAGTTATATTCTCTTCCTCTACTTAATTATACGGCGAGCGGTTTTTTTAATGAACTGATTTTCAGTCCAAATTTTGCATGTTGATAGAATAACTACTTTTTTTATTATATTTCCAGTATTTGCTAAGCAGAATTTTTTTATTCCTAAGCTCCTGTTTTTTCTTTTTTTCCGTTGATATCCACAAGCTTTAGATAGATAAATGAAAACTGCTTTTTCTTTTTTTTTCACTGTGAAGAAATGAGTGATGCTTCCTTTTACAAGTATTGCACAATATTTTTGATTTTCGTTGAGTATTTATTACTATATATAATAATGAGTCACATTTAAACAGATGTTTTTTTAAAAAATAAAGCACTCAAACTACATCCAAGATAATTCAGCAAAATCGTTTTATGGCAGAGAATTGAAAGCGAGAAATAAAACCTTTATATAAAAATGTACGATGCAAAAGACAGGAGAGGCAGGGATTCAACTATATTCTATTACTTTTTAAAAAAAAAAGCGGTAATGTGCCACTAAAAATTGCTCCACGTGCCATAGTTGTGGCGACCCTTGCTATTAAGTATACCCTGTAACTGAGTATGAACTGTGAATACGCCTTGTGTTCATTTTAGAGATTCCAAATTTTAAATTAAAAATATTATTTTACTAAAGTTGTGGTGATTTGCCTTTCCTACCTGTTAATTTCGATAAACCTTGGGCTACTACTTTACACATCACCTTAGTGTCGACTTATCACGTGAAAACAACAACATGTCTTTTAAAAAGTACAAGTGCTTAACAATTTCTGAAAAGCAAAGGGTGATATAATAAGTTGAAGAAGGTGAGAAGAAGGTCGATTTAGCCAAAGCATTTGAAATCCCACTATTATGAAGAATAAAGAGAAACTCTTTAGTGCATCTTCGAGTAGAGTGAGAAAACGCGTTAGTAAAGGTAATTTTTCACGTCTTGAACAGTGTTTAGTTTCATGGATGAGACTGTGTCGAGGACAGAATATGCCGATGGGTGGCTCTTTATTGCAGGAAAAGGCTAAAGCATTCGCCAAAGAATTAGGAATCGAGTTTTCGGCTAGCGAGGGATGGGATGGCTTACAAATTTTAAGAACAGGAATTTGATAGTATTCAAAAAAAAATGTGCGGGGAAAGCTCAAGTGTCGACATTAACATAAAGGAGTACGAACCACGTAATATTTTCAACACAGATGAAACCGGACTCTTTTTCAAGTGTTTACCAGAAAAAAACATTTACATTCAAAAAAGAAAAATGCCATGGAGGAAAACATAGCAAGGAGCGGTTAACTATTTTACTGGCTGTAAGCATGGACGGCTCAGAAAAGACTACTCCTCTCGTCATAGGAAAATCTGCAAAACCTCAGTGTTTCAAGGGCATAAACTCGTTCCCTACCAAATACCGCTCAAACAAGAAGGCATGGATGACCACCGAACTCTTTAATGAATGATTGGTCTCACTGAACTCGGATATGAAAAGAGAGAAACGACATATTCTCTTATTTTTAGACAACTGTACTGTGCACAAAAACGCACCACCTTTATCAAATGTGAAACTTCAATTTTTCCCTCCAAACTTCAGCCACTCGACCAAGGCATCATACATAATTTTAAAACTTTTTATCGGAGTGAAGTCGTTAAAGGCGTTTTGGATAGCCTCGAAAATCAGCAGAATGTAACTACTATTTCTCTTTTAACAGCTTTGATCATCATTGAAGAGGCTTGGATAGCTGTTACTCCTTTGACAATTCACAGCTGTTTTAAAAAGTCAGGCTTCCCCTCGCCGAATCTGGTTGATGTCGACGATACACTCACTCAATTTAAGTCTTAACCATCCCTTTGGGAAGCTCATCCATAACAATATTTGACGTTTGACGACTACGTGTTGGTTGACACGGACATTGCTGTATGGGGTGAAATTGTGACTTTGGACCACACAATACAAAAAGTATTGAAGACGAATCGAGGAATTGATTCCGGTAACTCTGTCAGAAGCTAAATTGTCACTAAACAAACTACGCAACTTTTCCCTTCAAAATCATGTTGATGCACACATTTTACAGGCTTCATTTGTTGTAGAAAAATCTATAGACAAAGTTAGATTGAATGCCTTAAAACAAAAAAAAAAAAAGATAACAGATTTATTTCGACAAAAAGTATTAATCATATATAGCATATATATTCTTTAAATAGTTGTTTTCAAGACAAAAGTATATTTTTTAATATAGGACTTTTAACTTCTGTTTTATTTTTATACTGTATAAAATGTACTTTAAAAAAATTATGTACAATTGTTTTGCTTTATTACATAGCTTCAATTTAAATGTGTTAGAAAAAAACTTGTCTTCGTGTATTTTGAGAGTTTTTTCCTACCCTCTTGATAATACGAAGTTTTTCATTGGTCCCTCCAACTTCGAATTATCGAGAGTCGACTGTATGTATATATATATATATATATATATATATATATATATATATATATATATATATATATATATTATCAGATATTTTCTTTATTTTGATATTTCACATTTACAATTAATTTTTTTCATTTTGAAACAGACTGTATTAATAGTAAACCATTAGGATTCCATGGAAATTTAGAACGGGGTTTTATATTTGAAAATTATACATTTTTTTTGTCAAATATAATAATTTCTCTATTACATTTTATTCTGATATATATCTTTTTCTTATATGTGTAATCTGATTATTTTATTAAATATTTTTATTGGAAAATTATATCTTATGCCTCACCCCCAATTTTTTGAAAACTAGTTAATTAAAAAAATGTAAAAAATCGTTAGAAGACTGGCAGTTGTATTATTTTTTAGCATATTCTTGACTGAGAGACATAAAGAATGGAAAATATAAAGGGATATAGACCTCTTGTTTGTGATTTAGTATTATATTACAGATAATATGTATAAATCAAAGCAAAGGATCATTATTACTTATACAGTTTTCAAACACTGCGTTCGAGAAATATCTTAAAACTTGCTTTTCGATAATACGTTCTGAGTAGAAATTTAGATTTAGGTAATATATGCATTATTTTTTACCTGAACTGGGATGTTCCATTTCTTTTCCCTTCATGGAATGAAGTAGGAAAATAAGACAGAAAAGTTATTTATAATATCTATCACTAAAATTCTAAAATTAGATAAAAGCACCAAACATTTCATTTGATTTATTTTATTACACACGCATTCTAAAAATGAATCTCTCTTTAATGAAAACTAAAATTTATTTATCTGTATTTAGAAATAAATTTCGCGATATTAAAAGACTGAAAAATACATTTTTATTTTAGATGTTAACTTTTTTTTGACAGTTTTCTCTTTTTGAACTTAATAAATGTATGGGTAATTTTACATGGATTCTGATTAACGACTTCGAATAAATGTAACATTATTATTAATAACATTTTATTTAATATTTTCCAAATGCCTTGAAAAAGGCAGTTGATAGTTTTTTTATAGTGAAAACCTATTATATTTAATTTACAAAGAATAATATCTTTATATATTCAAAGAATAATAATTTAAACATTAAAAAATCTGATCGACATCGAAAATTTTTCCTCTAAGGATACTTTCAAAATATTATTATATGTTATTGAAACTCTCCAACAAAAAAATTTTTCCAAGAGAAAAAAAATATTTTATTAGAAACGTATTTGTGTTTGCAATTAAAATTCTTACATTAAGAAAATTTATCAGGGTAGAACATTCTGATATACCGTTATTGATTCTTTTATACCACATTTAAAACATATAAATCATTTACATTATTATGTTCTTATTAAACTGTGTATTAGAAACCAAATAATGTTGAGGGACTCATATATAAATAGATTCCTTTGAGTGTATTTCTTTTTAAAGTGCATTTTAAGCTTTTTTTCCCGAGAAAACTAGAGGTTTGATATATTTAAAATACATAAAAAACTTTTGCGTTTAAAAATGTTTCCTCTCTTCAGAATAGATTTTATACATTATAAGTAAGCTTATTTCGCATGCCGCTACTCAGATCTATTTCAATTATATACTCGTGATTGCAGCTGACAGAATGTATACTTTAAAATGCTCAACTCTCTATCTCTCTCCTTCTACAAAAGTTGACGTACATATATGAAATATTTTATTAACAATTACGTCAAACTACGTATAACAAAAGAGGCCATGGATTTTCGAATAACATGTGATTGGTATTCGTACAACACTTCTTTTTGTGAATGTTTATTGAAAATTCTTTAAGAAAGGTGTACATTCTAGGTTAAATCATTTTTTAAAAAAAAATTAGTATTGCTTTGATATTGGAAAATGCATACAAACTTTTATTCCATGTATACTATTAGCAACAAGCGAAAAATATTTCCAAGTGTTAGGCACAAAAAAAGTTATCTTTAGCATTTTAAATGAAGTCAAACTAGATATTTTATCTTTATGAGATAAGTCAGTTTACAGTTTTGATTTGCCACATTGCGATGTGAATAAAAAGAATGTACAACTTATCACAACTGCGTTTTTTAAAATTAGTGATTTCAAATTTTGTGAGATTATAGAAAAGTATATAAAAATAATTTAGGCTAAATAATAAAATTTGATTTTGGACCGGTTTTTGTCAATTTAATCGTTCTGTGTCCTCTTAACACAAGAATAATGACTATGACTCTGTGAGCAAAGGCTTATTTGCAAATTAGACCCTGTCTAGCCACACACGAATTCAATGGTCATCTGCTTCAAGATTGAAGCAGAATTTATCCCTGAGAACTCAGAGATACCAATTCGCTTCAGACATAATATTTTTCTGACACGCCCTCCAAGCGATTCTGCTGATTTTGAGAGGTTAAGCGCTATCCTCTCAAAGGCCCCCGTGACTGTAATTTGTCACCTTCACACAGCTAAGCACCAAGAGGGATCACGCAAAAAATAATGACGTTTGGCAGTACGATCCTCACCACAATCATACGATCCCGAATCGTATATTTGGACTTTGTATTTCAGTGGCATCAGTAGCCGAGTGGTAACAGGTCCGAAACCGTGGCTGGTGTTGTCGTCCCGAGTCTTGGGGCTCTAGAAGACCCGCTGTACACAGTAGTCGATGTATATTAAATCCTTTGAAGTTCTGACCCGAAAGTATAGAAAGTGGCCAGATGTTGCCTTTATCGCTAGACCTAGGTTAAAAATAACGAGATTCGTTACAAATAACTCGTTTCAGTAATGTAGCTTCTAAGTGCGTAGTTAATAATAGATTAATTATATACCTTGGCCTTTTACAACGTTCATACCTCCTGAGATTTGACAGGATGTCACGGGTTCGTGTCCCAATGCATTAAAAGACCCACCATGCAGATGGAGCCGATACTAGATATTAAATATTAGATATTAAATATGTAGAGTCTTTCAATTTTAATTCCCTTTTTGTCGTTTTGTAGTTAGGAGAAGGGTGTGCCAGCTCAGGACTGTATTTGATATATTTCAGACCTTTAATTATTTATTTCATGTTTTACATAAGGTAAACATGAGCACAGGTGTTTTGTACTCTTTCTCTAAGATAAACTATAGTCTAATATGCACAGCAGCAGTTTAAATGGTTTTAGAATAAATAAAATAAAGTAATTTTTTTAGTATTGGTAATTCAATACATAACTTTTTGGAAGCCATAGCTTATGATTCTGTGTGATAAATTTAAAAAAACAGTAAAAGTGAAGATCATGAAATAAATCAATTTGTCAATAAATAGTTCAAACTTATAAGCGACTTTATCGCTTGATATTAATAAAAAATATTTGGTATCATGTTAATATAATTGATGTAAAAATAATAATACTACAATAATATAATTGTAATAAAAATACCTGTTAATATTGTTGTTAATACGGAATAATGTCTTAAGCTACATTCATATGTTTGTTGAGAAAATTGAATTATTTTTTCTAAAACGTATTTTCTGATGTATTTATGCATCTGAAGAAACACGGATACTTTAGTTACACTTTCTAAAGTCTGAAGCAATAATTTCAAATGTTTCTTCTTATACTCATTCAAAGTGAAACACTTACTTCGATTCTATGCAACGTGTTTCTCGATTAAATAAAAATTAAGCACCATTGCGAAAGTAAAGAGAAAACAATTCGTCTATATAACGAAAATATAAATTTGAAATTGAAACATGTAATTTTTAGATTGTTTTTAATTTACAACACTTTGTTTTCACAGCTTTGCATAATATTTCGTATGTATTCTAACCAATAAATCTACACGTATAATAATAATAAAATGTACAACTCTTTTTAGAAATATTTATTCTCTATATAATTTAAACTTATATATATTTCATCCCAGTTCAAAATCTATTATTAAAGATTTCTTTCACGGGAGCTTTCAAAATATACTTTGTTGCTTTCTACAAAATATTCATCGACTTCAAACCATGTACCGTGAACCACGAATTGGCCGCTGAAGGGTTTTAGGCACCCTTTATTTAATCTGAGGCAATTTCAGCAAAAATTTTCTTGTTTGATTTCTGTCGTAGAAAAACGCCATTTTTTTGTGTTATTCTTGATATTTATACATTTTATTAATATGTGCTTGATATCCATTTGAGATAAACTTTTCTTAAAATGACGAATTTTTCAAAAATTTCACTGTATTTTAAATAATTTTAAATATAAAATTTTGACTTATATATATATATATCAGTTGCGCACACAAGGGGAGGGTCCTGGGGCCCGGACCCCTCCATAAAACCCTCGATTTTTTTCCCGATTGATTATAATTCTAAGTATAGAGTGCGTAAAATTTAATTAAGTATTTGTTATTAATTAATGCTAATTATTAATTACATAGTTCGTTTCCTACTGTGTTTTGTTCCCGAAAATCGACAAAATCAAAAGGAGCATGATACAAGAATGGTGAACTTTTGACCCCGGAACCCCCCTCCCCATTGAAAAATTCCTCTGTGCGCTACTGATATATGTATATATATATATATATATAATCCAATATAAAATTTTTTTTAATATATAACTATGTACATATACATACATATATATAAATTTATAAACAAATATATAAACAAAAATATAAAAATAAATATATAGTTATATACCTAATATAACTAAAATTAGGAAGAAGGCACATAATATAAAGACAAACTCCTGGCCTTATTAACCAGGATTGCAGGTATAAAAAAGTTTTGCGGCGCCAACCTTCACCTGTAATTTGTCATTACCAAGAGGAAAGGAAGGAATTATATATGTAGAATTTAAAAAAATCATTAAACTAAATAACATAGGAACACAAACATAACCTACTAATTCGGAGTAAAAACGATGGCCAAGAGTGCAGTAACGTGTTCCCGCCAAATAGGGGTGAGAACAGAACCGCATAAAATTAATTGCGATACGATAATAAAAAATATATATACTTTCAAAAAATCATAAAAATAATAATAATATAAAGTTAGCGTAAAATATAAAAGAAACTCAAAAAATATATATTAAAATTTTTTTTAAAAAAACTACAAATACTAACTACTTAATACTACTACTTAAAAAAACTACAATTAGACAATACTAATTGTAGAATAAATTAGATATTGTCTAAATTTAAAAAAAAACATCACAAAACATAATAACAGTAATACAAATTGTATCATAAAAAACCATTATAAATATAATTACAAAGAAAGTTAGCTGGATATCCATGTTCAATACAGTAATTAAAAGGTTTTTAAGATTTAAAAAAAATATTAGCTTTTTATCGCTAACTAATACATTATTGCGATAAATATAGTTAAAAATAATATTTCTAT